>JAEQBA010002670.1:515366-632597 GCA_019434445.1 Phalangium opilio
AATTGAAATCACCTCAGGGAAATGCTTTCGGTAAATACCATATTTATTTTGACTAGGGTATAAAGACATATGTCAAAATATAAAACGTTCATTTTTACTTGGATCTGCTTTATAGTATAACTTTAGGGGTTCGCATCTTCCTCCATAAGCGCTGATCTTGATAAGATAGGGTCACACCTTCGACTGAATTACAAAATTCCCTAAAATCTGAATTTTCAGCCATCAGTTATCGTAATCACATTCCCACATAGTAATGATCTCAGCCCTAGGATGAAGCTCTTTAATGTATTGTATTCTATCAAGTCCTTTTTCGTAAATAACTTTATTGGTTTCCTTAACTACGCTATTCCACTCACTTCCTTTGTAACACTTTTACACACGCGTGATATAAACAGCCCATGAATTCTAAAATTATTTCCGGGTCACTACAATAACCATCAACTGCATATGGTCCAATTTTCTTTTCTCCTGATGCTGACATTACAGTTTGAATCTCGACGTTTCTTTCCTTACTTACCCATGCCATCCATTTTATGCTTTCTTGCTCTGGTTACCTGAACCACGGAATCCAGGGTTTGGAACGACACCAAGGGTATTCTTCTGTAAGTATGTGTGAAGATACACCGAAGTACAAGCTCCAGCTATGGTTATCGCACCGCAATTCATTGGGTCTAAACCCGTTACTGTTTTGAAATGGTTACGAAAACAGTCTACACCCTTCTGAAGGACTTGGACATCAGCCACGCAATATTCTTGTAACTCTAACATGGCATTATAAACGGGTTGTTTTGACTTTTCACTATACCACTTTTCAAAAGCTATGTTATCATCTTTTTTCATAAACTCTGGCTGAAAATAAGATTTATCGGGATTTTTCCACAATAATCTAAATTGTTTTTGTTTAAAAAGATATATGGGAAAAACTGCTTGCAGGTTGAACCCAACTGAAATGTCTCCGAAAAAGCCCTTAATGGTATAGCCAGAAAGAAAAACTACATATAAATTTTAAATTTTGTTTTTAACAAACATTGCTAGCAGTTTTGCTCCATCGAATATAATTTCTATTTTTCCATAATTATGGATTAACCATTGTAAAATGAAAAACCCGTCATAGGCTCTCATGTTATGAGCAACAATAGTAACATTTTCAAACCTAGGTTTGGTTACTCTACGTCTTTTGTTGTCTCTTGTAAAAACAATTTTTTCATCTACTTGGGTTAGGTATTGCATAAATTTGTCTACGCAATCTAGTCCTCTAAAAATGTTATAATCGTAAACATTTTCCTCTATTTGCATAGCAGAAACTAGAAGTATTGGGGTATGAAGGGAATTATCTACTATACATTCGGTATCGAAATAACAATAAGTTGTTTCCTTATACTTTTAGTAAGGGGTTGGACATAACAAAGCCTAGGCGGGTGTTCAATTTTACATTTTGGGCATACTTTACTACATTTGTGGTTTTTTTTCAATTTCCTCGCAGCAAATTTTGCATCGTTTTACTTTTTCACAAATTTTATTAGTTCTATGTATTTGGAAGCATTCGGGACCTTTAAAATACCTATTACAATCTGGACATTTCACGACGTCCAAGGATGGGCTCTCGTGGAATGTCTCAGAGTAACATCGCCAACATTTTGTGGGTTCATTATAACATTTATGATTTGAGGCCCTAAATACATTACTAAATGTTACTAAGCATTTGTTACAATAAGAAACACATCCGAACATGGCTGCTAAACTTTTAATAACATGCATATGTGTATCTACAAGCAGAAGGAAAATTTTTTTTTCAGCGTAAATTTCACCTTCATAAATTTTCTTAAAATTATTTTCAGCGCTAAACACTATAATTTGGTATTCGGGTTCTAAGATTTTTTGAAAAGCCGAAATCTGTTCTATACTAACGGGTCCTACCGGTAAGTTAGCTTCATGGTGAAGTTTTAGGGCCTCTTCCCTCTGTAGCGGTCTGTTAGGTGCCTGTATTCTACGGTATCGGTTATAGTCGAAACCAGATCTATCTTGTTTTTGTTGTTTTAAATAGGTTAAGTCCGCAACCATTTTTCCGCACACTATGCTTCGAGCTACGCAAAGATCGTCATCGTTTAAAATTGGTAAAAAAGTCCTCCCGTTTTTCATGTAATGTTCTAGTGATAACATCGATCTATTTCTGACTGATTTTCTACCCGATATTGGAATATCAGTTTTTAGAAAAATTGCATCAATTCTAATATCACCGTCTAAAATGAAATTACGATTTGATTGACTAACTTGACTTATAGCACCAAAAAGCCTATCAACTGTCAGTTCGTTCAACGCCATAAATCTTAAATTTATGGCATTTTCCAGCTGGTCACTTCTAACACAAAACCTGACTCTGTTGTAGTCTCTACCCGCGTTGATAATAGTCTCAATGATTGATTGAAATATGAGTTTCAATTTTCATATAGTTCCGTCACACATATTTTATCAAGGTTTTTAAAGATAATTTTGTATTCGTAGGATGAACAGTTAAATTTCCTAGATCTGGCTACATTTACTTTAACTAATTCATAAAAGTTTTCTGCTCTAAAAATAGAAAGGTCTAGTGGTTCATCATCAGACATTTTACTACTTCAACGTAACCTTCTTCAAGATGCTCGATATTAGTTCTACTACTTCCGGTATATCGACGGCCTTCAAATCCAGTTGCTTCTCGCGCGCTTGGCCCCTATATTTCGTTATTAGACAACCCTTTTCTTTTATTTTCTCGATTTCCAACATCCCAGGCAAACAGGAACTTTGCGGTAACTTATTCAGAGATGCTAATTTCAAAACCTTAACTAAGTCGTCTACTATTTCAATGGGTATGCATACCCCCGATTTAAGGGGTATTCTGGGTAGAGCGTACTTTCTTATGTCTACGTATAATTTATTATTAAACTTGCATAGTTTAACTCCTATTTGTTCGGATTGACTAAACTGTAGTTGAAGAGTCTCCCAAGGGTTGCTGCTTTGAGCCTAGATAACATAAAACTATGGGGTAGTAAGAAAAAGTACCAAAAATATATATTTATATATATTACTTACCATTTTGAAGAAATTATTAATTTTAGCAGGGAGATTAAGCGAAAGCAATGAGGATATTTTGTAGTTCGCGGGGCGGTGGGTGCGGTATTTATATTGTTCAGACTTCTTAAAGGGAGTGTAAAAGGTAATTTATGTAGTTTATCATGCCTACCGCTTTTGTACGTGAAAGCAGGGGAAAATTGGCGCTACATACTTAAACGAATAGAGAAATAAAACTTAACAACCATACCTTTAAATAAAATTAAAATTTCTTGGAACTCAAGCCTTAGAAACAATGACGTTTTAGTTAATTCGAAGTTCTGGCATAGAAGGATTTTTCTTGGAATTATGACTCAACGCAACAATTAACTTTGAAGTCTAATGAGCCTTATATATGCTTTACTATACTTAAACTACCTTTGCCAAAAAATCTAATATCACCTCCGTCATACATTGTATAAATAGTAGTTATTGGAAAAATAGACTTATAGTTTCACACTCAAAGATCACAGGTAACATTAGGTCGATTGGTAGCGTATTGGCTGCTAAATATGGAATTCGAAAGATCCTGGTTCGATTCCAGTTATCGGTAAGTAACCTTTCAATCGACCTAATGTTACTTTTGGCGAATATTTTTATCTAATTAACAGTAGGTATTTAAGGGGAAATTTAAAACTTAAGGGCACATACAACATTCAGTTATTAACTTTAAAGCATCTCTTCATATATTTAAAATCAATATGGAATCTCGGTCACCCATGTCTTTGAGATCCATGGCCATTAGAGCCATGGTAGTAACAATGGAATTCGTTTTAGCTAATACGGAGCAAACCTTTAATGATATTAAGAAAACAATTCCACGCCAACTTTGGGGAGTATCTGAACAGGTATTTTGGAAAGCAGCTATTGGTGAACGAGGGAACCTGGGCGAAGAGGATCTATACCCCGAAGAAATGCCAAATTGGCTTTGGATCACAGAATCAGAAATTGAATTCGAAGTGGATAATCGCTTGACTTTTGCTCAATTTCAAGCTACGCAAAGGAATAGAGTTACCATCCCTTTCTTTTTATTGGATGGGTACCACCACATAGAATATGACTATTTTTTAAAAACATGGAGAAAAGGTGAAAGGAAATGCCAACGTAGAGTTTGCAGAGACTGTTTTGTCTTTTTTAGCGATATGGACGAACCAAATACGAAATATCTAGCGGTAAAAACTCATACAGTAGTGCATCGAGACGACATGATGGTAGAAGTAATTTGGGACGTTCAGAAAAGTTTCTGTAGTAATTGCATAAAAAAACCTTTATTTAATATGTATAGTGAGGAATTTTGTTCGCATAATACCGGCTGGCATACTATTAGCAATCGTAGATCATTTACATTTAGAGACCAAGAAGAGGTAACTCATACTAAAGTGGCTCGTGTATCTTTTTTACATTAATTTTTTTATTTATTTATTGTAAATTGTAGTATAATAAACTTAAATTCTCAGTCAGATACATTGTTTTCATTTCTAGAGAAAAGGGTTTTACATCTCGCATTCCTAGCGAAAGGGTTTTACAGCTACCATTTCCAGTTAACAGGATGGTATGACTTTTGTTTCATAAGAAAAGGGTTGGATTTTCTGCCGTTTAAGACAACTAAATAGATGAAGCTCTATACGCATTGCTAATTTAAATGAAGAGGAGGAGGAGTTCGTTTATTTTTCGTTCATTACCCATTTTTGTCATGTATATTGATTTTATTTTAGTGGCTAACACCCTGGCACGTTTATAACTCATAACGATAGTTCACTTTTAGAATATTTTTCTTGAAATTTATTAAAGTGCACATTTCAAACACTAGGCACCCCAAAACTAATTTAAATATAGCAAAAAATGTTACCTTTCAATGTGAATATATGTATTCCTTATTTAAGTTGATGATCACAAAAACAAACGTGGTTTTTTACTCGAAAATTACACGCTTGAAACCACTATATCCACACAAATTATATTTTGCACTCGTACTTAAAATCATTTTCATCAAAAACTTTAAACCAAGTTGAAAACAAAAAGCCTTTTTTAAAAAATTTTGACCATTTTTCTATTGAAATTTTAGATAACTTGGTAAGACCTCTAAATGACCGTCTTTAGCTGATTTCTAAGAAACATCCGATTCCAAGAAGTGCTTGTAACAGTAAAATCACGTGCTATAAACGTTCTAGTACATAATTTGTAATTGGTTAGTTTTTTAAACCTTCTACCCAGATGGTTAAGTCAGCCAATAAGCTTAGCACTTCTTAATACAAACAAAGGTCTTTCCATTTATATTTTATATAGCTGACTTGTAAATATTCCATAAGAACAGGACGTGACTTTGTAAATATCGCCTTAATTCTATGCCATTAGAAAATGCTTATAAAAAAAAAATAATCTAACTTTAACAATAGAAGTTTGTAACAAATAGTCCCAATGTAACAATAAAAACGTTTGTATCATTAGAGTAAAACTTAAGGCAAATATGACGTCATTCGTCGAACTGTTATAATAGACGTCATTCGTCGAACAGTTATAATATAGGCGCATTGATTGGTTGAATTAGATATGACGACATTCGTATTACTCTTTTTTGGAGATCACCTGAACTTTGAGGAAAAACTATATTAGGTAGGAACTCAACGTCGAATCGTCATTTCTTAACCGCTTTAAAATGAACCAAGTTCACAATATTTCGGAGAAAGTAGAAGTTTGGGTTGGTAATGTCACGACCCCAAAGGTATATTTTAGACGTACCGACACTCGTGTACAAATATCATTAAAGAAACACGTTTGGTCTAATATTTGGGAGTTTTCCAACGAAATCGACGCTTTCTTCAAAGGAAATTCGCCGAGGTTTTCCGTCTGGCTACATCCAACTACTACCAATTTAAAGCTAGAATGCTTCGTAAACCGGAAAGGTCATATATTTGACATTAGAAAATACACGAGAGGATGTCGAGAAAAATACAACATTTTGTACGCTACAAGCGGGGGCATTTCCTTTAACCAATCTAGTTGGGATTATTTGAAGAAAATTAAAGCCCTCATAGACTTAGAGCTACACGAAAAAACAAGAGCCGTTGAAACTATGAGAGAAGCGATTCTGAAAAACGTAACGGAAATCTTATTGGAGATGACCCAATGCTGCGACAATACCTCTTGCCAAAACAAAATAGCCCACGATATTATGTGCGAGTCCGAAGAAACTGACTGGAACGAAAGGGTCGAAAAAAACCTAGTGAAAGCTTTAAAAGTAATTAACTACGATAATGTCATTGAAAAGTTTCGCAAAGATTTTGGTACTAATCTACCTATTGATGAACCATTTCTTTACAACTACATTGTAAACGATGTAAATGATTTAAAAACTAAACTGATATATATTTGAAGGCATTGAATAAAACGTATTATAGCCAGTTCGTGTTGTTGAATAAATAATCCCTATTACTGATTAGTCACACGCAAGGTATGAAAACAGAAAGGTTAAGGTTTGATGTTACCGAGGGAAAACACCTCTTAATTCTTTAAAAGGACAGTCTCAGGATAAAAAACTAAAGGGATAGTCTCAGTATAAAATCTCAGTAAATAGTAAGAATTTAACAATAGAATTTTTCCTGGAATTGAATAGTACGAAACTAGAGCCACGCGCGAAGTTAAAATGGGGGAAGGAACTCGCGGCGCGCGCGGTAAACCCCGCGGGGGTGAGGGGGGAAGGAACTCGCGGGGAACTCGCGAAGATTCACCGCGGCGGCGGCGTGCTCCAGTTCCCACGCTCCAGTTCCCATGACCCAGTTCCCATGACCCAGTTACCATGACCCAGTTCCCATGACCCAGTTCCCACGCACCTACTTTATACCTCTACCGTGGTACGAACTGTAGCCCTATACTACTAATATTCCAAGAAAATCTTTAATATAAATGTTACAAATGCGCTTAGATAGCCCTCGTAGAGATTAATTTTGGTTTTCCAACTTGTTTTGACTTGGAGCAACCAGCTTGACTGGAGGCTAAAATCCTAGGACCTTTCAGAGGGGTTTAGCACCAATGCTAGGCAGTATAAAGTACCCAGCAAACTTCGCGTTAGCCTACATCTCAGGTGGAATCAAGTGGACAAAATGTGACTAAAAACTGAGGTACGCCATAGATGGCGATGCAATCTTAGGCCAAAGTACACTAAAGCATATTGGTAACTAAAGATGCTGAGCATGTCACACCCTCTTTCGCCTCCAGTCAAGCTGATTCCTCCAAGGTTTTGATAATCATTAACAGCCATTGAGGTTTTAAGCAATTATTCAAGCATTATTAAGAGTTCCATTGACAACTTGATTGGCCTGTAAACAGCACCCTCTCTTTAAGCCTCGGCAATATTCTTTGCTATCGAGAATGATTGTTCGCTTTTCTCAATACTAAAGATAAACTGTCTCAACTTGCACAAACAAGGAACATAAAACTTTGATGCAACAAAATTATGAAGCTTGTCCGATCAGACCAAATTGGGGACTAGATCAGACCAACACATTCTTTTGTGGACAACCCCCAATACTGCCAACGGATGACGTCACTATGCTAAATTAGAGACCCCTAATACAGGTTGTAAATATAAGTTTAGAATACAAGTTTTATTGTATGCAAGTGAGAAGGCACAAAAGAAATATTGGGGAATATTCTGAGTGGCAAAAAATGTTTTAAATATTAGTCTTAAAACTTATACTTCAAATTACAACCTCTAATCTGTTAGGTAAACACCTCAAAGTTAATGTTCTATGTGTCTACCATCGTAGTGGAGGCGCTCTTCAGAACGACTGTATATTTGCAAACATTAAGCTCATGGAGCAGGAAGTCCAAGTAAATGTCTTCAGTGATGTTCTCATTGAAGAAGGGTCCGATAATTGGGTTTCCAAGAATGCCCACCAAACATTTACCTCCCATCGATATTGATGGTAATGGGGTCGAAACCAGTAAAAAATTCGTTGGGTCCAGTGATGTTCATTATGCCGGTCTATCGTACCGGCCCTTGCAATTGTAGCCTCGTCAGAAAATAGTACTTTTCTAGCATTATGTTAAGAAGAACACTTACTAAGACACGCCCTTAAATACCGACAAGATTAAATATGTTTTCGCTTAGACGCGTATTCAAGGGAATTTTTAACATCTGAGAATTGTACTCCACCTACATTTGCTCTTGGTTAACTGTTTCCTCTCATACTTTACCGGAGTCGTTTATTGTTTTCAAAAACGTAATTTATAATTCGGTTGGCATATAAATGATCAAATATCGGCTAGGAAATTGAAATTTGTTATAAAATTAAATTTTAATTTAAAATTACGGTATCATTCAAGTAAGAGCATTAAATTCTAAGAGAGCGGTAGATAAAATGTTTTCGGGAAAAAAATTGAATTTTTCTTGAAAAAGCGTAGATTTTTAGTTTTTTAAATTAATTTAGAGGGAATAGATTGATTGACAGTAAAAATAGTTGATTGAATTAAATAGTGATTAAGGATTAAATTAATAAAAATAATTAAAAAAATTGCAATATCTAATCAATTGATTAACCTCACTCATATCGTTTGTTTTTTTTGGACTTGCTTTAAACCAAGACATTTTTTTAATTCTAATTAATATCTTGTAAATACACGATATTGATGCTAATCTGCCCTATTTCCGATGAATAAGGTGGATTAGTATCAATATAATTTGAACCGAGTAATCTGTGTCAAAACGATGCGTAATCTGCTTCAGAGTAGAACGTTATTACATAACCACACGGAGTAATGCGCTGATACCTTGTTATTTATTTAGTTATTTAGTAGACCCGTGATGCACGAACAAAGGCAGTGTACGCGATTCCTTGGATATTTCAAGCCTAAAGCCCGTTTTCATGAGAGCGATTTGCGAGAAAAATACAGCGATTTGCGAGAAAAATACAGCGATTTGCGAGAAAAAAACCTGAAAAAATCGCTCGAGAATTTTTCTCGCCTGTTTTCATGTTTGCGAGAACTTTGAGACAATAGCGAGAAAGAGCCTGCGAGATCGATTTTAGCGATATCGCAAACGTCTGTCCGGTTTTGATTTCTTCGCTCTCGCTTCAGCGATTTTTATAACATTTCGCTACGTCACAACTTGGCTAAAGTTAATCAGCCAATAAAACTGAATAATAATTGTCACGCGCTTTTTCTTAAATTATTTACCAACATTAGGCCTAATTTTTAAAACTGTGGGAAAGAACTTTTTCTCTTTGAGCGCGTGCAGGATAGAAACGGTTATTAACATTAGGCTTAAGTTTTCAGAACCCATTTAGATATTTCTTTATTTTTTGATTACAATCCTATATCTGTCGGGAAAAAAGCCTACTAATAATGAATATTTCAAGCCTTTTATCGAAACTTTGAACATTATAATTAATAAAATATAAACCTGGGAATGGCGGTAATGTCAAATTTTCATCTGTGTTGAAGCTTTAGATACTACTAAACAACGTTTCATAATGTCGCTCGGATTTTCTGGTTCGCCAAACTGGCTGAACCCACCATCTCCTTTTTGATTACGTACGCTTTTAATTTCTGTTCAATCTGAATAAAATTTGCCTAAGCAAAAGCTTCTCTCTCAGAAGTAGATCCTTGAATTTATGTAGAACCGCCATTTCATGTCGGCTTAATATGTTTAAAAATCGGGCGTAAAATCATATTCTTATAAAAAATCGCTCTTCATGAAAACGAAAAAGTACAAGCGAGAACTTGAACTAAGTCTCGCTAAAATCTTGAAGCGATATCGCTGTTTGGAAACTCGCTCTCGCTTTCCCAAATCGCTTCAAATCTCGCTCTCATGAAAACGGGGCTTAAAGGGGACTGGTGAAAATGACAGCTTTTATGTTCCAAAATCGCGGGATGAAAACGGTGTTATGGTTCAGTATAATCTCAGACCACCTACCCATGGACAGGCATGCGGATAGGGAGATACGTTAGCAAAGGGTAATGCTTGACGAAAGCGCCGCGGTGGCGGCTACTGGAAATTCATCTCCACAAACAGACTCACGGAGTCACGTGAAATGTATTAATTCTTCCTCCCTCTAGAACAGTGGCCTAATATGCGTCAATAGACGCAAAAATCTTATAAATGTGACAAAGAGAGTAAACCTTTATCATTAGTTTATTTTTAGTTCATCTCATTAAAAATTTATAAACGTTATATTTATAATAGTATTGTAAATATAGCTCTGGGTTACATAATGAGACGAATATAATATTAAGCCTTGGCCAAAAAATTTTTCTTACTAATTTATTGTGAAGATATATTGCGGTCCGCCGACACATGAGGGCGCGTGCTACGCGTCTCAATTTGAAACCCACGGTTTAACACGGGGATGCCTGTCCATGGGTAGGTGGTCTGAGGTCTAATGATAGTGTTCTAAAAGGAGAAACGTATCTTATAAAAGTTTGTAGAAGTGTAGAAGCATTTGCAAACTTTTCTAGAAATTAATATTTTTGCATTGTTTGCTAGTCCCCTATGAATATATATTTTCCCTGACCCACCAGTTTTACGACTTAAGAGCCAGTTTTAGTTTACATATACATGTAAATAAAGACTTCTCTCACTGGGATATGTGGCGTTTCTTTCGAAATTGCATAAATATCAGAAACACCTTTAGTTTACAATAAAGCTGATAGACTTAGTTTTTAGGCAAACGAAATTATATAGTTGGTTACTTCAACGGTTCATTTCTGATTGTGTTGATTTTCTACGATTTACGGAAAGAGAAAATATGTATGCTTAAGTAGAAATGGCACCTTAAAGTGCCGCGAGAATAGAATTTAGCATGAATTTCACAAGTCTGTGGCACGATTCGTAGTTTTATAGTGCATGGGAGTCCAAGGGGTCCGACATTTAGACGATATCGCGTACGCTTCGGGCGAGATCGTGAAATCTTTCACACAAAATTACGAAATCTTTGAAGAAATTACGAAATTTATGAACAAATCACGAAATTAAGAAATTGTTGAAAAAGTCGCGAAATATCTCATGAAATGACGAAATCTTTGTCGAAGTCACAATATCGTTGGCGAAATCACGAAATCTTTGGAGAAATCATGAAATCTTTTGCAAAAATCACGAAATATTTGAAGAATTCAAGAAATGGTGACATCTTTGAGGAAAACACGAAATCCTAGGCTAGATCATGAAATCTTTGGCGAAATCGAGAAATCACGAAATCTTTGGTGAAATCAAGAAATCCTTGGCTAAATCACGCAATTTTTTGTTAAATCACGCAATCTTTGGCTAAATCAAGAAATATTTCGCGAAATCTTTAGCGAAATCGAGAAATCTTTTGTGAAATCACGAAATCTTTGGTCAAATTACAAAATCTTTGCGAAATCACGAAATCTTTGGAGACATCACGATATCTACGACGAAACCAATAAATTACTAAATAATATTTCACATACGTTAGTGAAAACGTTACAAGCCGACTTTCTGCGATAATCGAGATGTTAATAATATCGGTGGATAGGTGGTACTATATTATTGGCTGTTAGTTCGTCCTCAGTATAATGCTGTATAATTCTCATGTATATCATGAGTCATTCGTTGGATCCCTTGGCTGAGTCTATTTCAAAGTGGGTAGGGAACGAGCTACGGAATACTTGAAAAGTGTGAGATCGCGTTGAAGCGAAGTTGTTTTTCTAAAAAGGTAGGAAAAATATCTATAATAGAATCTCAAACAAAGCCTCTAGCTTCGCGCTCTCAAATACCAAATCGGGCTAAATGCTAAACGAGATGTCTAAGGTTGAAGAATGTTGAAATGTTATATCTTGTAATAGTGTTCGGTTCAAAATGTACTAATAAGTCTGCATCATTTTAATAATAACCCAAGGTAATGATGAAATATTTCCGGTCGTATTGTGTTTTCTAAGATTAACTTTGGATATTTTGTGCACCGAGAATCATTGTTTTAAAATTTACGGCTACTGTCAGTAACTAAAATAATGGATGTTGTTGAGACAAGTTCCCAAGAACTTTTGTGATATCTATAAAAGAAGAACTCTCAGCTCAAAGATAGATATGCCTCATAAATACCGGATATGATTCCTTTGATTCTGTTAAGTTTAGAATCAATTCAAAAACTTGAAGAGTTTATCACTCCATATTCTGGTGTTTTCGATGACAAAGACGCAATAGTAATGTATGGGCCATATTATAAGAACAAAACAAAGTTTAGATTTTTACCAGGTCATGTTCACAAAATAATTGCTTACGCCAAAAACCTAACTGATTTACCTAAAGCAACTTTATCATCCCAGCTTCAAAGGCTCAGAATAACGAGAGGGTCTTGTTTTACAATGTTGCTAAAAATGAAGGGCTTCCTGCGGAAAGAAGTCAGATCCTATCAAAAACATTAACATATACAAAAATGGGCCAAGCATCGCTTCCTGGTTTCTAAGCCGTAAAACGTTCTGAGATCCCATGTATAGCCAAGTCTGTCATTTTGTTCTCGTTCAATCTAGAATTGAACAATTATGTTATAAATTAAGTCCTTTTCCTAAATTAATACCCAATATTCTTTGACTCTATCGTTATTATTCATCTTTGTTCTTATCAAAAATATCGTGACTCGGCCATCGCAGGTAAGTAATATTAAAAGGGAGACGATGGAATATTTAGGCCTGTGCGAGCTTTCGATAAGCAACTTTTGAAAGGCTCGACAAGTTTTCGAGCCTCAGGAAAATGCTCGTTAAAAGCTCGAACCAAGGATTAAGGTTATCGAGCTAACATTTGTGGGCGGTGAGATTCTAAATAAAGTTAAAGGTCAGGAATTACCATCTAAAACAACTGCTGAATGTTGAGACGCTGCAGTTACCCCCGAAATAGGAAACTATTTTGGTTGTTATTAGTAAGGTTCGTATCCTTTTTGTAAGCCCAAATTTGATTATGTAAATTTTACTTTCACTTTTGAGTAAGAAAAATTGAAAAAAATCATTCTCGAAGTTTTAGTTTTACTTTTACTTTTGGGTATTCAAAAATAAAATTGCTTTGTTTTAACAATGCGATTTATAGTACACGTTAGTGCACTAAGGACAATAGTTGAATGTATAAAGGAATATCATTGCAAATTAAGAGATAAAATTGATTCTTTTTAAGGCTAGCCATAGAAATTAGAGGCTCGATAAAAGCTCGAAGCTCGATAAAAAAACTCGAGGCTGGGCTCGAAGCTCGATAAGGGACCGTCCATAAACTACGTCACACGAAAAAAAGCATTTTCTGACCCCCCCGTCCCCCCAGATCACGCTTCGTCACGCTTTTCTCAGACCCCTCCCCTAAAAACCACGTCACATTTCTTTAACCCCCCCCTTCGCACTATGATTTGTCTTAATTTTCAAATTAAATTTGATTAATTTCTTGAGTGATATGCCGCCACCTCAGAAATATTTTGCTCGGCTGAAAATTCAAGTTCTCTTCCGTTATAAGCTTTTTCCCTCTGATTGACCTTAGAATTTTAATGTCTGGATGTGCTTTTTATAAGCTTCAAAAAAGTTCCATAAAGCTTAGTTAAAGGGGCTCACTTTTAGGTTTCGACACTGTCACCGAAAACAGACTAATCGTGCTTGAGATTTAGAAAATTTGCCAAAGAAACGAAACCATTTCAATCGGCAGGGGAATTTGATTTATCGTCACAAATAATAGGGCCGAATAAACAGAGACATAAGAGTGTTTACGCTGTCTATTTTAAATGCGCTATTTAAATAGGCTTTATAAAAGTGTAAATAGTAGATAATTGCATAAATTTTCAACTATTTAAGCGATGATGGAATAACAATTTTGGTAAATTATTGTAACGGTGGACTTTGGAATGTTATGTTTCTTCTTCTATAACATAAGAGAGCCAATCGGCCTCTTACTGACTTCGTAACAAAATCAATGCTAAATGTGACGTCACGCATCGAAGAACCCCTCCCTCCCCTTGTCACGGACCGTCACAAATTTAGAAACCCCCTCCCCCCATAAGAGTGTGACGTAGTTTATGGACGGTCCCTAATTAAAAAAAGCAAAGCTCGAATCTCGGCTCGAACACAAAAAATCAAGGCAAGCACAGCCCTAGGGATATTCACTAAATCATTGCCGATTTTAAAACAATCGAAGGGATATTCACTAAATCGTTCATGGTTGAGGGGATATGTACAAGTTTATATGGTGAGTAAGACATAGCCCTATGTACATGTTTATAATGTGAGTTAGGCATAACCCTATGTACAAGTCTATAAGATTCCAGGTCACGATATTTTTGATACGAACAAAGATGTATAATAATGATGGAGTCAAAGAATATTGGTTATTAATTAGGAAAAGGACTTAATTTATAAAATAATTGTTCAATTGGCGATTGAATAAGAATAAAAAGGCAGACTTGGCTCTACATAAAATCTCAGAACGTTATACGGTGGAGAGGAACGAAGCGAGGCTGCGCCCATTTTTGTACATGTTAATGTGTTTGATTGCATTTCGAATCATTGAAGAAATTACAAAATTCTAGGGCTTTGCGAATAGTGAATTTTCGAACCGATTCGAATCGAATAGTAAATCACCTTTTCGAAATCCGAATCGAGTATTCGTTCAAACGAATATTACTCGTTTTTTAAAAAATCTAGTTAGAGTGCTCGTTTTGAAAAATATTCGTTTCAAAACGATTAATCGTTTTCTAAATAAGCCTAGCAGAGCGAAGCGTTTCTTCAAAACGAGTACTTAAAAAAATTTTTACTCTGTATCAGACGAATATTCTTTTCAAAACCATTAGTCGTTCTTTTCAAAATGTAGCAGACTAAAAATACTGTAGTTCCCGCATAAAATGGAAGTTTTTCTTTTTCTCTGGTTCCCACGCTAACACTGAGTATGGCGTGAGAGAAAAACATAATGCCGCGAACTGCGCATTCGTGTTGAAATATATAACAAGACGGTCCAAGGGCTCGTAATAGCCACATCGTACGAGTGAATAACCCCTCTATAACCTACCCTAAAGAGTGGATAACCCCTCTATACCCTACCCTAATGAGTGGATAACCCCTCTATACCTACCCTAATGAGTGGATAACCCCTCTATACCCTACCCTAATGTGTGGATAACCCCTCTATACCCTACCCTAATGTGTGGATAACCCCTCTATACCCTACCCTAATGAGTTACAAGTTCAGAAGTATCCGACCCCACAAATAAGAGGGCATCGCCCCCATCCTCGACTCTTGAGACACATTTGAATTAACCGCTAAAGCTACCGAACGAGAACGAAACACACGAAGAGTGCAGTAGGAAACGGGGAAAATCGTTATCTATTTAATTAGCACATAAATAAAAAAAATAAATATAAAAACCTAAAAGAAAAAATTCAAAAGTATCCGACCCCACAGATAAAAATTCAAAAGTATACGACCCCACAGATAGAGAGGTACCCTCCCCCCATCCCCGACACTTTAGAGATAAACTTAAGGTTGAAAACTCGACTGTTTTATAAAGTCACTATGGCTCAGTGGTAGCGAGCCTTACTGCTGCGTCAGCGACCTGGGATCAATTCCCGGGTGCGACGTGAAAATATTTTAATTAAATAAAATCTCTAACAGAGCTCAGCTACCCCTATTGGTGGGTTTTGGTACTATCGAGTTTCTTTTAAGCTAAAATATAACGATAACGATAGCGAAAACTCCGGCCACTACGGTTACTACTGTTACTACTACGGCTCGGGTCAAACTAAGAGCCTCATCGTATACTACGATGTGGCTAAAAACATTTTAACCTCTTGAAAACGATAACTCGGTTTAGGTAACTGTATTTCATATTCATAACAGTTATTAGACTTTCTTTTCGAATAATTGTTTTGTAATTCAAATAATCGTTTTTCTGAAAAGGCAAATTCGATTCGTCGAATCGATAAATCGATTCTAAATAAATGAATACTATTCGAAAATTCGAGTATTCGCATAGCCCTACAAAAATCGGAAATATTTGGCAAAATCACGAATGAAATCTCACGAAATAGCAAAATTAAAGAAAAAATGTCGCAACCTTTTTAAAAATTGCGAAATGTTTACTGAAATCGCGAAATCAAAGAAGAAGTCACTAAATCCCGTAAGCTTTTTTCGGCAATGTCGGACCCCTCGTGCGAGTCACTGTTGTAGGGTGCTGTACAACCTTAGCGTATTGAAAATCACAAGGAGTATTGCAAAACCATTTTTGCCCTTGTTTCTAATATGAAGCAGACTACTCAACAGTTCGACCCAGTTTTGTCAAGTCAAAGTCTCGCGTTAAGACTTGGTATCGAGAATAAGGTAGATTCGACCAAACATGTAACCTAGCGCGGCCCTTCCTAAAATTTTAGCCTGGAGACGGCCTGTTGATAACTTACGTCTGCAGCTTCACTCAATACGCTTACGCTATAGACCTCTTCTTCCATATGTTAAAGAAAGAGTAGCCTTGTCCAACAGGAAATTTAGGTTCGGATTTCAAGTCACAAAATGATCGTATCTACAGCGTGTCCTCACCATGAGAAGTCAAAACGAGTTTTACCTGCGGAATCGACTGAAGAGTCCAATTATTTCCGCACGCTCATTTTGTTGACATCATTGTCATGTCAAAACCGAGCCTTATTAGTGTTTCGACACCGTTTTGTTAAAATTTGCATTTCTAATCACGAAAACTGACTTGGATCATCAGCGCCAATCGAGGAGTTCATCACTCTCAGATTCCCGGTCCAACTATTAAGGATTACGCTTTGTAATTTTAGGGCTGTCAAGAGTAGGCCTTTAAAGATAACGCATAATCATTTTTGTAAAAGACAATCAAGGGTGCAGCCTCGTTCACTGATTACAATGAGTGGCTGGCTCCTCGACGCGAGGTTGGAAAAATTACATTTTGAAATAATGGCATTTACAAGAAGCAATCACAGTTTGTTATTAAAGTCATTATAGAGTCCACTAAGTTTTGCACGCACATTTGCTATATCTAAAACAGAATTTCGACAGCATTTTGACGCCATGAAGTTAAAATGTTCATTTTTAAAGGCTCATTTTAAATCATTATTTTCTAGATCAAAAATAAGCTTTTGCGACAATATTAATGTTCAGTCAAAATCAGTTTTTCGTCCTTTCAGGCTTTAAACCTTCGAGAAGCGGATATCTAAATAAGTTTGATATTTGTCTCTCATTTTCTTTAAGTTTTAACCGCTGAAATAAAAGTAATTGAG
Source organism: Phalangium opilio (assembly GCA_019434445.1). Lineage (NCBI taxonomy): Eukaryota > Metazoa > Arthropoda > Arachnida > Opiliones > Phalangiidae > Phalangium > Phalangium opilio. The sequence continues at coordinate 532,662 of JAEQBA010002670.1, forward strand.
TTACTCCCTCTTTTGTCAATTTTATTCATTTAATGCTTGTTTAAAACGGTTCGAGTTGCAGCTTTTCTATTTTCGTTCTTTGTTATCTTCGGAAGCGCGTCAAAAGTTCGAAAGAAAAGGCCAAAGGGAAAAGATTGGAAAACGTTAATTGAAAATGGCAATTAATTTAAAGACTTGGATATTGTTAGAAAAAAGGACGGTCGTTTACTTTAACGCGGGCAGTCTAGCCGTTGCTCGGTATGTCCCCGTACACTAAGGGTCCCCTACTAAACCTAGGCAAGACTTAGGCCTCGTCTCTAGTTGTTCGTGTGTCCTTGATAGTGGTTCGCCCGAGAAGGAGCTGCCAAGACTGGCCTTTCTAACTCGGGGTCACCCTTTTATATGCTGTGGACCCTCTTTGTTTGGTCCTTCGCTAGAGCGTCGGCCCATGAAGTACGGAGAAAACCTAAGCTAGACACGACTGACCCGTGTTTACTTACAGGAATATATAGTAAGGTTACAAGAATATATAGTAAGGTTACAAGAATATATAGTAAGGTTACAAGAATATATAGTAAGGTTACAAGAATATATAGTAAGGTTACAAGAATATATAGTAAGGTTACAAGAATATATAGTATGGTTACAAGAATGCATTTAGTTACTAGTATAATATTATTCCATAACAATATAATCTCGGTTTACTGGCGAAAAGCTGCAATTATGGCTTTGTGTGACAATTATTATTGTTATTTTCATTTGATTTGTCATTTATGATATTTGGTGACTCTCTCGAAGTTTCTATGTGTCCTTGAATCCTTAAAAGTACATTCACCTTGCTTTCTTAGTAAAATGAAAAGACTGTCTACCCAGCCGGGCAAGATGTGATTGAACAGTAGATAAGCGCTTAGGGGGTCCGAGATGTAGTTGAAGGGTAAACAGAGACCTCACAAGAATACGTTCGCGAAAAGAGGACCTCTAGTTTGGCGGTCGAGTTTTAGAAGCCTCCCCAGTAGCACAAGCCTTCCGCATAACAGTCGGTTAAAGGTCGAATAGTCGGTTTACGGTCCAGTCAGCTGTACCATGCTTATTCCGACACTTTTCCGACTCATGAAGCCGACTACTTCTTTTAGTTGGCAATGCCGACATCTATCTGACAGTTGGAACAGAGACGGTTTAAAGTAGGCTTGCCTACCGTCTAGAAAATTCCAACTTATTTTTTGCCAATTGATTACCGACTCTCTCGTTCTAGCCGGTATTGTGACGTTTAAGAAGAGTAAATTTAAAAGCAAAGTTATGCTTAGGCCGTTTAGTAACCGACATTTATCCGACAGTTGGAACTGTGATGGTTTAAAGTAGGCTTGCCTACCGTCTAGAAAATTCCAACACATTTTTTGCCAATTGATTACCAACTCCCTCGCGCTAGTCGTTATTGTGACGTTTAAGAAGAGTAAAATTAAAAGCAAAGTTATGCTTAGGCCGTTTAGTAACCGACATTTATCCGACAGTTGGAACTGTGATGGTTTAAAGTAGGCTTGCCTACCGTCTAGAAAATTCCAACACATTTTTTGTCAATTGATTACCAACTCCCTCGCGCTAGTCGTTATTGTGACGTTTAAGAAGAGTAAAATTAAAAGCAAAGTTATGCTTAGGCCGTTTAGTAACCGACATTTATCCGACAGTTGGAACTGTGATGGTTTAAAGTAGGCTTGCCTACCGTCTAGAAAATTCCAACACATTTTTTGCCAATTGATTACCAACTCCCTCGCGCTAGTCGTTATTGTGACGTTTAAGAAGAGTAAAATTAAAAGCAAAGTTATTCTTAGGCCGTTTAGTAACCGACATTTATCCGACAGTTGGAACTGTTGTGGTTTGAAGTAGGCTTGCCTACCGTCTAGAATATTCCAACACATTTTCTGCCAATTGATTACCAACTCCTTCCCGCTAGTCGGTATGGTCACGTTTTAAAAGAGTAAAATGAAACCATGCACGTCATCATCGAAGAGGGCGCTGCTAGTGCGAAAGCAAGTTAGCCTTTCCAGTATCTCTGATGCGGCTGGGTCGTTAGAATGTTTAAACGAGATTTTTGTGGTCGAAAATGATTAGTTATAGGCTTGCTAACTTTTAATTTCATTGTCACACTACATAAACTAGAAACGTCTTCGTTTGTCACGTAAGGTTTGAATTTTGTTATTGAATTATCAATTTATCTACCTCTTAGAGCCAGTATTATGCATAAGCCTTTGCTTTTTTACCTAGCTTCTCATCTGCTGGGAACCACACCCATAGAAAGTGAAACCAAAACTTAAACGTTTATGTATACCTTCAGTTTCTTTGTTTGAATATAAAAGAAGCAAGTGTTTTGGGGCGCTTGGAGTTCAAAAACCTCATATATAAAATATTTTAAAGATTTTTGGTTGTGAAAATAATACTGAATTCCAAAATAGATCTCAATTTGTTTTAATTTGAGAATTTTTATGCGGTTTCAAACATTTTAAGAGAAAAATGTGTCAAGTAATACCCTTTAGAATTGTATGTTTTTATTTTTCCTTAAAAAATCTGTAAGTGTATATTTTTCATTAAGATTTTTGTAATTTAACAGATAGCAACTGGCCACATCGAAGATATTAACAATGCATATTAATAAATGCTTTAATTGATGTAAATATTATACTCGCCCTGAAAAATTTTACTTTTTGTTAAAACCAATTAGCTAGGCAGCTAATATTTCCATTCGACTAGTCGTGTCATATCGAATACATTGTTTAATATTTGAAATTGTTATAATTGACCTGCATGTTACTTGAAATATTCAAAGTACAAATTCTTAAGTGTTGTTCATTGAAAATGTATTAAAGAAATTTCAATACTAGGTATCAGTATCCTTTACTATAAGCGAATGAAGCCTCGAGTTAAGGCTTGATCGTGGCAAAAGCGTCGGACCTCTTGCTGACAGGCGGTTAAGTCGACTCTCAAACGTGCTGGATGAGGGTCGTATTTCATTCGTGTCGTAAGAGTCGGTAAACCAGTGGGCCATCGTCCCACCGGGCGGACACTTCGACTCTCAAACCCTTACTCTACCAGCCCTTTACCGACGATTTACCGTTCCTATAATAAAAAGCCGCGAAATCGTCGGATTGAGCGTGGCTTTAGGTAGGCATAATGACGCCGACATATAGTCGGCCAACAGTCGTTTTATAGTAGCCTCAAAACAGTAGGAAAACTGGCGGGCCGTCGTCCCTCCAGGCGGACATTTCGACTTTCAAACTATTACTCTCCCGACTTATTAGTGACTTTTTACCAACTCGTCGGTAACACACAAAGCCGACCATGTAGGCCCTACGTCGGCAGTGCTACTAGGGCTAGAGAGAAACACCAAAAATAGAACTCTCGTTTTTGTAAAGTTGTCCACAATAAAATTTTGTTCTTGTTAGAAGTTTCGTTTTGTGTTAAATATAATTCACCAGAAACAGTTAGATATTACTCGTCGAAATATCACATGGTGCCGAAAACTCGGGATGGATTAGTGTTTATTTAGAATTTAAATCGAAACAACTGTAACTCGAGAAAATAGTTTGAACCTGTACGCGTGATTTTTCGAAAAAATCAACTGTTTTCCTGAAATAGAACTCAAATTATTGGATAAGAAACATGGATCCCCGTAAAAGAGATGTTGGGAAACGTGGACATATCAGAGGAGCGTTAACGAGATTAGAAAAGGACATTAACCAGGTCCTTTCAGCGACGGCATTAACTGTAACCAGTACAATGTTGACAAGTTACATCCTCCAATTAGAAGATAAGGAGTCAAAATTAAACGATTTAAACGACAAAGTGCAAGAAGGACTCCTAACGGACACAGAACTAGAGAAAGACCTTAAAGAATGCGAGGTTATTCAAAACAAGCTAATCGACCTCAAGGCAAAGTGCATCCAAGCTCGGAAGGACTTAAAATTAGCGAGTCAAACGGCTAATACGCAAGTACAAAATCCTTTGGTTGCAAGTAATACACAAAGCGCGCCAGTAGCTACTACAAAACTGCCTAGAATCAGTATAGAAAAGTTTTACGGTGACATATATAAATGGCAAGAATTTTGGTCGGCATTTGAATCTACTTTTCACGTAACGTCATTAAATGATACAGCCAAATTAATTTATTTAAAGAGCTACTTAGGGGGAACGGCTTTAGCCAGCGTTAGCGGCGTCACAATGACTTATCCCAACGCCATAACAACACTCAAGGGCAGATTTGGAAGAGATGATCTTATAGTTCAAGCTCATATCGATCGAATTAAGAGATTTGAACCAATCAGGAAGTCAACGGATGTTAAGAATTTAAGAAGTTTTTATGACACTTTAAACGTCAGTGTATTGGGGTTAGAAGCGCTAAATGTTAAATCCCAATATGGAAGAAGCTTAACATCAACATCCACTGATTTACTACCAGAAGATATTGTCCTGAGTTATTCTCAAAAGTACAAAAAGGATCAGGCGTGGGAAATCGATAACCTAATCAGTTTTTTGAGAGATGAAGTGGAGAGTAGGGAACAAGCTAACCAACTTAAGAAGAGTTGTCGTATTGATACTAAGAAAACTGATCAAACTATACAGAAGAATTTCTCATTCAAGCCGAAACATTCTTCAACGTCGTCTTTCAAGGCTACGGTATCTCAAAATAATTGTCCGTTATGTAAAGGAACACATCGAATAGAAGATTGTAACGCGTCCGTATCTGCGAGTGAGCAAAAGGACGTAATGAAGAAGCTGTCGCTATATTTCATATGTAATCAAAGAAAGCATACCGCTAGATTTTGTAGAAGGAAAAAAGAAATATCGTGCAAATTTTATGGTCGATGCCATTCCCATGTAATTTGTGAAGAAAATTATCCGGATACTATTGAAAGCAAAGAGAAGGATGAAGAAATATCCGAAGAGTCCAAAGAAGCCAAGGATACTGTATCGAACCTCTCGACTATTGGGTCCAAGAAAGATGAGAAACCTTCACAAATTTATTTGCGAACCGCATGGGGGAGAATTAGTCATGGAGATCGGGAAGTCTATGTTAGATGTCTTCTCGACGATGGTAGCCATCGAACATACATATCGAGCGAAATATGTCAAAAATTGGATTTACCTGTTGTCGGAAAAGAGTCACTAAATCTAACTGTTTTCGAGGGTAGAAATAAGAAAATTGAGCGTCCTAGAGTACAATTGTCATTAAGAAGTCTCTTCGACTCATCAGCTATACATTTAGAAGCTATTGTATCACCCAAATTGAGCGGGAATATTCCTGGAATTCCCAGAGACGATTTAGTGAAGTTTTCAAGTGAGAAAGGTTGGAACTTGTTACATTCTTTAGCTAAGTAAATAAAGGAACGACTCTCACTCTAGAACGCTAGGTACGGAATGCTTCTTTATTGGGGTTGTATCCAGTTCTGAGAAGCAAGGGAACATGTATAAAGTTCAGGGGGGAACTTACATAAAGTAACATTAGGAAATATATCACAGAACTTAGCAGAAACTCCACCCGATAATTATTTTTCTACGTGTGAAGAAATATCCCTCTTGATAGGAGCGGACTATTACTGGAAGATTTCAAGCGGTTTAAGCGAAAGAATTAGTCCCTCCCTCATGGCTCTAGACACTATACTCGGATGGACGATCCATGGGAAGGATACGGAAATAGAAACGAAGTCCGATTCACACGGAATATACAACGTGTGCGTTTTCTCTTCTTTGGTCGAACAAGCGAAACGAGAAGATGATTTGTTGTCAGAAAATATGAAAGCATTTTGGAATCTAGAATCATTAGGAATTATCGAGAAGAATGAGGATGAACTAATTAAAGAGGAGGAGGTACAGAGAGAATTCGATTCAACGATAAAATATGACGGAGAACGATACACGGTTTTTCTCCCTTGGAAGAAAGAGAGAAAAAATCTTCATGACAATTTCTCACAAGCGAGAAGAAGATTTGAAGGTCAACTGAACAAGTTCAGGAGAAATCCAAAATTGTTTCATGACTATTCCGAGGTCATCGATAATTATTTGGAGAAGGGAATTGTAGAGAAAGCAGAAGGATTGGGAATTGTTAACAAGACGTTTTATCTTCCTCATCGGGAAGTTATCGACGAGAAAAGACTAACCACCAAACTCAGAGTGGTCTTTGATGGATCTTCCCATAATCCTAATTACCCGTCTTTAAATGATTGTCTACATACGGGACCCGCCCTCAATGTAGATTTACTCGGATTGCTCATAAAATTTAGGAAAAACCAGACAGCTTTCACCGCCGACATTGAGAAAGCGTTTCTTCAAGTCAGTATTTCTCCTGATGACCGAGATGTCACGAGATTTTTATGGGTAAAAAACAGAGAACTGGATCCAAACAAATTAGAAATCGAAATATTGAGAATGACACGTGTTTTGTTCGGTCTGACTTCGAGCCCGTACTTGCTTGCGGCCACTATAAGACACCACCTTGAGAAATATAAAGAGAAGTTTCCCGAGACCTACGAGCTTTTGAAAAATTTCTTGTATTTCGATGACTTGGTAGGCGGAGCTTCAGACGAAGAGAAAGCTCTCAAACTCGCCAAAGAAGCAAAAGATATCTTGAAAACAGCGGGAATGCCGCTGCGAAAATTTCAGTCAAATTCAAATTGGCTCATGAATCAATTTAGAGAAAATTCAGACGAAAAGAAACCCGAAGAAAGCCAATCAGAGCTTGTTTCTATGAAAGTGTTGGGAATTAACTGGAAACCCAAACCGGATGTTTTTAGTTTTGATGTTTCCGATCTGTTAGAATTCCTCATCAATGCGAAAAACACTAAGCGTTTTATCCTCAAAGCTTCATCTCGGATTTTTGACCCAATTGGATTTGTAACTCCCTTCACCATAAGGATTAAAACCCTTTTCCAAGAATTGTGGAGGCGAGGGAAAGATTGGGACGAAGAAATACCCACCGATTTAACAAATGAATGGAAACAATGGTGTACAGAATTGAGCCAATTAGATGAAATAGAAATTCCACGACATTATGGAGCTAGCTTCGGGGAGTTCCAACTCCATTGTTTTACTGACGCTAGTGAAAGAGCCTATGGAGCTGTAATATACATTCGCTTGATTGATGAAAATGGAGCCTTGAGAGTCATTTTGGTTTCGTCGAAGAGCCGATTGTCACCTGTTAAGAAACTAACCATTCCGAAACTAGAATTGATGGGAGCCCTTATTGGCGCTCGATTAATGAAGACTATCCAAAGCCAATTTCGAAAGGAAAGCCCAAGTTTGTTATATTGGTGCGATAATCAATCGGTTCTGTCTTGGATAAAAAGTAATGCAAGGGAATGGAAACCATTCGTTGAAAATAGGGTAAGCGAAATACAAGAGATGTCAAATCCGGAGCAATGGAGATATGTTCCCGGCAAACTTAATCCGGCGGACCACATTACCCGAGGGTTAACTGTCAACGAATTAAAATTGAAAACCACCTGGTGGACTGGGCCGGAGTTCCTTAAAAGACCCGAAGTAGAATGGCCAATCCAACCTACGCACTTAGATCGAGATCAGAAAGCAGAAGCCGAGAAGCGTCCAAAATATTCTCAATCGATTGTTTTATACGCCAGCGAAATATCCAGGTTTCAAAAAGCTCCATGGCCCACCGGTACTGGAATTAGAAGATCACAGTAATTTGTCAAGAGTTATCAGAACAATTGCTTGGATTAAGAGATTCCTACATAACTGTAAGAACCCTAAAGATAAAAGGAAAGGCGAGCTAACGTTGGAAGAAATCAGTGAAGGCGAGATATATTGGATCTGTCAATCTCAAAACGAAGCGTATCCCATGGAAATAAAAGCCCTGCGAGAAAAAAGAGATCTCCCATCTTGTACGAAACTAAAGGAATTAAAGCCATTCTTGGATGAAAATGGTATTTGTCGTTTGGGAGGTAGGCTAGAGTTTTCCGATTTGAATTTTGAGGAGAAACATCCAATTATATTACCAGAAGAGCATCATTTCACAAATCTCATAATTCAGAAGTATCACAAGGAAGTAATGCACCTTAGCGTCACGCCCACCTTAGCTAGCTTGAGAACAAGATTTTGGATTCCACGCGCAAGACAAATCATCAAGAAAAATTTATCAACTTGCTATACTTGTAAGAAAATGAAAGCGCGTTCATTTGATCGAGAAACCGCCCCACTTCCTGCAGAACGTGTCAGTGCGAATAACGCCTTTGAAGTCACGGGAGTGGACTTCGCGGGTCCTGTTTTTTGTGAGGCACTACGACGAAATTCAAAAGAGGTACGTCGAATCCAAAACCAAAAGCTATATAGCCCTGTCCACATGCGCTACTACAAGGGCTGTCCATCTTGAACTTGTTTCCAATTCAAGCGCGGAAAATTTCATGTTAGCTCTTAAAAGATTTGTCGGTAGAAGAGGTGTATGTAGAATTTTTCTCTCAGATAATGCAAAAACCTTTCAAAGAACTGAAAAGGAACTTTTGAAATTGTGGGACTCGGTTTTAACTCCCGAAATGAAACAGTATTTTGGGGAAAGAAAAATAGAATGGAAATTTATAGTCGATTACGCGCCTTGGTGGGGGGGGGGCATGTGGGAGAGGATGGTCAGGACCATGAAGGATTGCATGAAAAAAGTGTTAGGTAGAGCACTTCTATCCTATGAAGAATTAGAAACGGTATTAGTTGAAATAGAATCCGTAATCAATTCTAGACCGATTACATTTACGACTAGTGACCCAAACGATCCTTCACCCCTGACTCCCTCCCATTTCCTTATCGTGAAAAGGCTAGATGCTCTACCCCCAAGAAAATTCAAAATGTCAGAAATTGAATTAGAGAAACCGGATTTAACTAAACGATGGAAACATCGTCAAGAATTACTTAATAGATTTTGGATCAGGTGGCAAATGTAATACCTTGTAGAGTTAAGAACGGCTCAAAAGATCAAAAATGTAAACAAAGAATATGGGAAAATCAAGGTAGATGATGTGGTGTTGATAAAAGATGAAAAATTACCTAGACACCTTTGGAATCTAGGTAAGGCTATAGAGTTAAAGGTCGGAAGAGATGGGATTTGTAGATCCGCTGTTTTAAAGAATAATTTTTCGAAAATCATAAGGCGAACATTACAATTACTTTATCCTTTGGAAATTAATTTAAAAAAAATAATAATAAGAAAATTGAGAAATTTGTAAATCCCTCATTTTGGGGGAGTGTGACAATTATTATTGTTATTTTCATTTGATTTGTCATTTATGATATTTGGTGACTCTCTCGAAGTTTCTATGTGTCCTTGAATCCTTAAAAGTACATTCACCTTGCTTTCTTAGTAAAATGAAAAGACTCTCTACACAGCCGGGCAAGATGTGATTGAACAGTAGATAAGCGCTTAGGGGGTCCGAGATGTAGTTGAAGGGTAAACAGAGACCTCACAAGAATACGTTCGCGAAAAGAGGACCTCTAGTTTAGCAGTCGAGTTTTAGAAGCCTAGAGAGAAACACCAAAAATAGAACTCTCGTTTTTGTAAAGTTGTCCACAATAAAATTTTGTTCTTGTTAGAAGTTTCGTTTTGTGTTAAATATAATTCACCAGAAACAGTTAGATATTACTCGTCGAAATATCACACTTTGGTAATGATGGCTCAATATTAGGAAAATAGCTATCAAAACGATAATTAGTGTTTCGAATGCTTGAAGCTAGATTCCCACTCGACCGAAAAAGAAACCGGCGGAAATCACACAGCCAACGGTAGAAATTTTAACTTACGCCGGCAGTAATGTAATAAAGACAGTTTGGCATAAAGGGGTGAAGAAATCCGATGGGAAAAACATAGGGTTTTCACTTCGAAGGCTTTTTCAGGGCCAGTTTATGCCGTGAAGCTGAGGTCTAAGCACGGATATGGATATATTGTCTACCGTCAAATTCCGATAGACGGGGTGGTTCACATTTCCCCCGGTTTTAGGAACGCTAATGTGGGGGAATCTACAGTCGATTTCAAGTGATCAGTTAACACAGGGTTCTATGGTAGTATCTTAACGCGACGGGAGATTTTAGGAGTACTTCAAATGAGTGGTGATAGGAAAATCAAGCAACAACGCGCTTCCAAATGTTTATTTCTGAAATATAACGTATATTTGCATTAACGTTTAATATCTAGAAATGAATTGGTTTGGGGGTGTTGGAAAAGATATTACATTTTGTATAGGCCTACCCATCATTATAAGTTTATCATGCCTCTAAGTAGAGAAATGGCTGCTCCTCCTATGGCAGTAGTGTTTGTCTGGCTCCCTTTAATGAAACCCTATACTTTCTCAGTATCATTTATCACCTCAACTTCAATACAAAACTGTACTGCCTAGCCTAGCGTTTCTTTTATCCCTTTTAAAATGTTTCAGGATTGAAACCGCCTCTTGGGGTTGCTTAAGTAAAATTCTTTCCCCCCAATGCCTGCCTATACGAAACGTAAAAATCTCCTTTACTCCATTAGATGATTTTTTTCGTGTGACCCATTTAGTAATCGCATCGACCGCTTGGTCGGATCTTAGCGCTATACGAGTTCTGACGTCACAGTAGCCAGCGTAAGATGGCCGGTTGAAGCCCATATTTTTGTACTTAGAGGCATGATAAACTTATGCCATTATGTATAATTTATATAGGTGGACGAGCGGTAGTATAAAAGGGGGCGGCATGTCGATCAATTAAGTAGTCAAAGAAATAACGTATATTAGCATTAACGTTTAATATCTAGAAATGAATTGGGGGTGTTGGAAAATATGATACATTTTGTATAGGCCTAACCATGGGCCAAGAATAGTAAGAGGACTAGGCAGTCGCAAGCTTCTACGCGAAAACGATTTCGTCTTTCTAAAAAAACAGCTTTCCTATATCAGCGGGGGTTAAAATAGGGGAGAAACCGGAATTGGGGTCAAGCATTTCCGGCTACAGCCAACTTTGCGCGATCTCAGTTGGGCGTATTTCAGAGTATTGCCTTTTAAATATGGCGGTTTTCCGAATCCCGAACTTATCTTGTTTAATCCCAAACCAAAAATAGTTAAACGGTACAGGAAAGGGTAAAGTTTAGTATTTTAATTTTTCAAGATGGTTAAAACAAGCTCTGCGCTTTACCTAACTGCAATAGTGATAGTCGCTACTTTCATAAACCGTACATGAAAGGTGTTGAGTTCATAGCGTTTCCTAAACTAAAAACTAAGCCTTTGCTGTGAAAACAATGGGCGGATTGGCTGGCTAAATTTAGGCCAGGGTTTAATGTTAATGATGTGAAGTATCATATATTCATCTGCTCCAAGCATTTGAGGGATGAATTTTTTAAAACCCAAGACTGGCTAAATCCAAGAACTCAGGCTCCCGGTAAGTATTAAATATTTTATTGACTCTCAACATAATTTGTTACTGATATGTCTTTATTAAATTTTAAAAGCTTTGACAATTATGAAACCTTCAGTTTCTTTCTTGACAACCCCATTGAGATCGTCATCAGTCACTAAAACACCTACTATGGACACGGGGACCCCAGATTCTCTGCTCATGACTTCGGAAGCATGTCCAACTAACAGTTCAAATATTTTAAATAAAACACCTGTTGCAACTGAAAGAAAATCTCTACTCAGACAATCAATATTCATGACTCCAGTTTCAAGTCAAACGTCAAACACGCAGGCTTCAGATTATCTTTGCGATAGAACAGTATTAGCAGTGAATTATGAAGATACACTCTCAAACAATTCTGATTTTATTGAGAATTCTAATGTTGATGGACAAAAGGAATTGGAAATAAGCCGTGCTGTAAAGAAAACACACTCTGTGGCCAGCCCTTTACCCAAACCACAATCTCTTCTCAATCATGATAATGTAACAACATCAACAAGTGGTTTGATCGATGAAGGAATTGAAGGCTCTAAACCTAACTCACCGTCACCAGTTGATATTACAGCTAATCCAAGGCAAATTCTGAAGATTTCGGGTTCATATTTATCAAACCAAAAACTCAGGGATCTGTTTTCCTTATACGATTTTCCCAAAGAGTGGTCCCTTGCGGAAATTGACGAGGGTTTGAAAATATCAAAAATCAATTATAATACCGGCGAGCCAATAATGTGGAGCCTGTAGGCCCCCATGACAGCCTCCTCCTCAATGTAAAGATGAAGAGGAAGCGTGTCAAGGAGCACCTCCAGAGAAGCAGTTGGGGTCGATCTCATGGCCCCCGTAACACCAATGCAGGCTAGCCTTTGAAGCTTGCGCAGGGAATCAGTTGGGGTCGATCTCATGGCCCCCGTAACACCAATGCAGGTGAGCCTTTGAAGCTTGCGCAGGGCAGCCTGCACCGTCTTGAGTCGGACCCTTGTCCACCAGACAAGTGCCCCGTAGGATAATATGGGTCTGATGATCCCAGTATAGAGCCAGTGTACAGCCATGAGGTTGAGGCCCCAAGTCTGGCCGACAGAGCTCCTGGTCCTCCAGAAAAGCATTTTGGCCTTCTTGATGCACCGATCAAGATGCGGCTTCCATGTGAGTCTGCAATCAAAAGTCACCCCCAGGTATTTCACCTCGGAGGACTTTGTCAGGACCTGGCCAAAGAAAGAGATATCATTGAACAGATCCTTAGTATTTATTGTGTTGACCGGGTTAAACAAGTGTATTTAAGTGCCGAGTGAAAACTCAATGTATTATTTAAAACTGTTTATTAACATTAGTTAATTGTCATAATTATTATTAAAGATGATACTTGAAACTAACTACGGTATTATACAACTGCGGACTGATCCCCGTTACTCTATACAACGGACTTTATATACATGATATAAAAAACATTAGGTCTATTAAGTTAAATAGCATTAATACATAAAAAACTGTTAGTCTCTTTTTCTAGTTAGTTTTTTACATCCGCGTCACATTCGTAACACTATCCCTTTTTTAAAGACCTAGTCTTTCTGGTATCTTAATCTTCCTTCCTGACGTGCGTCTTGTGGTAACGATTTTCTCGACCGTTGGTCCTGGTGCTGTGATCGGTTGATTTGTCAGGTCTTCGTTATTCTGCGACTGCTGATTGGCTGGTTGTGATTCAGAGTCGGTTCTCCGGTGGTTGTTGACTTCCGGTGGTGTGTTTTCTATCCTCTCAGGATCTTGAGTAGGTTCGGATATGTCAGTGAAGGATGATACGAAAGGTTTGAAGTTGGTTCCGCTTGTCAGTTCGGGAACCGCTGGCTCGGTGATTGTACTAACGTCCTCGTTATCAATGCGGGCCTTTATTTGATCTAGATGTTTACGATGGACTCCATTCTCAGCTTCGACTTGGTACATCATGTTGCCTAAGTTCTCCAGTACCTTCGCCGGTATCCATTTTCTAAGTTTGGGTTGATCGGGTTTGCCACATAAACTAGATATCCTATCTTGAATTGGGGACGTGCTGTTCTTGGTCGCCGATTGTCGATGTTGTCGTTCTCGATCTGGATTGGTTTTTGACTCGATATGTTTCTTGGATGGAACATGTTCAGTCGGTTATTCAGGTTTCTTTCGAATAGCAATTCTGGTGGAGAATTTCCAGATTTCTTAGGCGTGCTTCTATAGATGAACAGTATGGTAGCCAATCGATGTTCTAAGGTTCCGTGTTTGTGACTTTCGAATCCACTGTTGAGTGCAGCGATCTCATCTGTCATCCCTCCGGATACCTTCTTTAGCGTTGTTTTGATCGTGCGTACACTTCTCTCGGCCTGGCCATTGGAACAAGGATGATATGGCGCTGTGGTCAGGTGTTTGATTCCGTTTGCTGACATGAACTGGCCAAACTCTTCGCTTGTGAAGCTGGTTGCATTATCGGTAACCAAAGTTCTCGTGATTCCGAATCGGGCAATTGTTTCTCTGAGAGCTGAATTTGTAGCTTCCGATGATGGTGTTCTTCACACGAAAACCTCAATCCATTTGGTATGTGCGTCAACGATAATGAGCAAGTATCTTCCTTCTATTGGACCGGTAGCGTAGTCCAAGTGAACTCTTTCCCATGGACCGTTGGTGAGAGGCCATGGGTTGTGAACTTTAAGGGGCGCTGACGCAGTTTCTTGACAAATACTGCATGTCTTGGATGAGATTTCAATTTGTTGGTCGATTCTTGGCCACCAAATTGCAGCTCGTGCTTTGGACTTCATCCGCACGATTCCATCATGCGTGTTGTGTAATTCTCGTCGTAGAATTTGCTGTAGGCTGCTCGGAACGACGACTCGTGAGTTCATGAGAATGACGTCGTGCAAAATGGATAGGTCTTCCCGTCTGTTGAAATATGGAGTGATCTCGGGTCTGATTTTCGATTTCGGAGGCCATCCTTTCAGTAGGTGTTTCCGTACGGTTTGTAGTACAGGATCCTGTTTCGTGGCTTCAACCATTGCGCTTGTAGAAACGGGTCCTTCATCCATCGTCTTCATCAATAAGACGTATTCCTGAGGTTCAGGATACTTGATGTCCGGAATTGGCAGTGGCAATCGGCTTAAAGCGTCGGCGTTTGAATTTGTGGTTCCTTTCTTGTAGATGATCCGGTAATTGTGGGATGATAACAACAACGCCCATCGCTGTGGCCTTCATGCAGCCATCGATGGAATCGGTTTCTTCTCGGAAAGAATGGATACCAATGGTTGATGGTCCGTTATGAGTGTAAATGTTCGACCCAAAATATAGTCTCGGAATTTAGATACGGCGTACACCAACGCTAATGCTTCCTTCTCGATTTGAGGGTAGTTTTTCTCGGCTGGGGCCAAACTTCTCGATGCGAACGCGATTGGTTTTTCCTTGCCGTCTACCAGGTGGGAGATGACGGCACCTATACCAACGGAAGACGCGTCGCATGACAGTAGGACTTCTTTAGTGGGATCGAAGTGTGCCAGTACGATGGATTTCTTCAGTTCTAATTTCGCTGAATGCAAAGCTTCGTCCAGTGTTGTGGTCCAGACACATGCCGTAGATTTCTTTAACAATGCGTGCGAGAAGTGTTGCATTATTAGGGATAAACTTGGAACAGTAATGAAATAGTCCCAAGAATGATCGTAGTTCTTCGATGTTCTTCGGTGTTGGTGCATCCATTATGGCCTTATTTTATTCTCTTGAGGGTGTAATCCGTGTTCGTCAAGACGATATCCGAGGAAATCCAAGGAGGGTACTAGGAATCGGCATTTATCCCTCCGTAGGCGTAGACCGGCGTCTTCCAAAGTGGTCAACACGGCATCAAGCCGTTGTAGACATTCTTGTTTGGTTTTTCCTCCCAACAAGGTATCGTCTTGGAAAGGGTATGCGCCGTCGTGCTTAGCCAACAGGATCTCCATATGCTTTTGGAATATCGCTGACGCTTATGAAATCCCAAATGGTAATCGGTTGCATACGTAGAGACCTTTTGGAGTAATTTCTTCGAATCATCGTCCAGCATAAGTTGATTATATGCGTCACGCATATCCAATCTTGCAAACACCTTGCAGCCTGCCATTTTTGCAAAGATATCCTCAGCTTTTGGCAAGGGGTAGATCTCCGTATCGATCATAAGGTTGGTGGTTATCTTATAGTCACCACAGATTCTGACTTGTCCGGATGGTTTCAATACTGGAACAATTGGTGTGGCCCAATTCGAGTGAGAAATAGGTTCGATTATCTTCAGCCGTTCAAGTCTGTCGAGCTCTTCGTTTTCTTTCTCCTTGAGTGCGTAGGGTACGCTTCGGGCTTTATAAAACTTCGGTATGATTCCAGGATTGGTGTGCAGGTGAACTGATGTTTTCAAACATCCCATGGTGTCGGAAAAAAGTTCGCTATGCTTTGCGAGGACTGCCATCAAGGTGTCGTTTCCGACGTGATTAGTTCCCAAGCTTTGGAATACGGGGTCAGTGATGCGCAGTGGCGAGTAGATCCAGGATCGACCGCATATTGTAGGTCTGTGGTCGTTTGAGAGTAACAGTGGAAGTCTCAAGGTTCGGTCAGAATATTCTACTTCCATCATTAATTGTCCTAGGATGGGCACTTGTTCTCCGTTGTAGGCGATTAATCTGCTTTGTGTGTAAGGAGTTATTTCACCTTTGTGTGGTATGGTCTGTAATACGTCCATGGCCATGATAGAAAATGCTGAACCGGTGTCGTACTCCATCGCTGTTGATTTTCCATTGATATTGCAGTGGATGATAGTCGGTCGTGGTGGACTTCCGTGTTCTATGCTGTTGCTAGTCCTTTCGTGGAATACTTCGTATCCGTTTGGTTCTGCTGAGCTTTCATAGTGCGTGATGTTTGTTTCGCTTGGATCTTGCGTAGCAGTTGTAATCTGATGCGTGGCGTGACAATTGTTCTTGTTCTTCGCCTTCGCGGCAAGACAAGCTCTGGCTAGGTGTCCCTTCTTTTGACATTTGGAGCAAATTGTGTTGATGAAAGGGCACACCGGTGGTGCGTGATTGGGATCGTTGCGCGTTATGCATTGTCGTCTACCGGATATATTTGATTGTCGATGGACAGCGGGTGCCGTAGGCTGGGCGAACGGTGGATGCGACGTGGGTCGTTTGCGTATGTGATGATCTCGAGTGTGAATGACGTGGACTCCATTAAGACTTTGGTAGTGCGTTTCATTTCCTTGGAATTTCTGGCGGCACTCTCCATATTCAGTGCAATGGTTGTGGCCCTCTCTAATGTGAGTCCACTTTCAGAAATGAGACGATCAACGATTTGTTGGTCGTTAATGCCACATACAAGTCGATCACGTAACATGATGGACAGGTCGGTAAACTGACAAAACTCGCTCAGTTTTCGAAGCTCAGAAAGATAAGTAGATATGGATTCACCAGGGAGGCGGGAGCGATTGTAAAACTTGTGACGTTCGGCAATTTCGAGTGGAATTGGGTTGTAAAATTTCGTAAGGGAAGCTATGATTGTGGCGTAGGTAGTGGCAGAGGGTTTGATGGGTGCCAATATACCACGGAGTGTCGTGTAGACGTCCGGTCCGATGCACGTTAGAAGATGAGCTCTTTTCAGGGATTCGTCGGTGATAGCCATCGTTTCAAAGAAAATGTCGAGCCGTTCAGAGTAGATTGCCCATGGTTCCAGTTGAGGGTTAAAGGCATCAAATAGTCGAGGTGAAGCGAGAGTGTGTCTGCTTGTGTCGTCAGCCATGTCCGTCGGGTAGTGCCGGTAAGGATAGCGCGTAACGATGTGATGACAAGGATCAGTTGAAGTTGTAACGGTGCGTAATTCAAGGGTGCGTATCAAAGTCCGTAACTTTCCGTCGCCATTTTTGTTGTGTTGACCGGGTTAAATAAGTATATTTAAGTGCCGAGTGAAAACTCAATGTAATATTTAAAACTGTTTATTAACATTAGTTAATTGTCATAATTATTATTTAACATGATACTTGAAACTAACTACGGCATTACACAACTGCGGACTGATGCCCGTTACTCTATACAACGGACTTTATATACATGATATAAAAAACATTAGGTCTATTAAGTAAAATAGCATTAATACATAAAAAACTGTTAGTCTATTTTTCTAGTTAGTTTTTGCATCCGCGTCACATTCGTAGCATTACGCTAACAGATCTGATTCTATTTCACGTCTATGTAATAAACATAACATACAAATAATATTATTATACACTGTTAAAACCGGGTTCGGAAACGCACCTTTAAAGGTGTTTTCTTCCCCACAGGAGACGCACCCTTTTAGGCACAAATTCGCACCCTATAAATATAGGGTGTTTATAAATAGCCTAAGATATGGGGTATTTTTAAATACCCTAAGGTGCTTAAAGGAATTTAACTGGACCTCAGAAATTCTGCTTAGGGTGTGAAAAATACCCTTTCATCTTTTAAGGGTGAGAATTGAAACCTAAAATAGTATTTACCTGTACCTGATAAATTTAGTTTGGGGATGCGAATAAATACCCTTTCAATTGTTTGGGTGCGAATTGAAACCATATATGGTATTTTAAATTCTGTTTCGGGATGCGAAAAATACTTTTTCACCATTAAGGGATGAAACTGAAACCAAATGAAATATTCTCGTTAGGGTGCAAAAATTGGCATTTCGGCCATTTACAGATAAAAAATATGCCATGAAAGGTTAATTATTATCATACGTGGTTCTTTCTTATAATAGAAAAATGTTGTTCACTGGTGTGAAAAACTTTAGCACTTTTATGTAATATCTATCAGACAAGAAGAAATAAATTAACTTTTATCATTAAGTCTTTAATTCGAGGTTCCTAGACAACAGTGTTAAAATTCATTAAATCCTTAAAATTGCAACTATAGTTTACATTCAGATTGCAACTAGAACTATAGTCTACATTCAGAACGTCACTTCGTAATTTTTCAGTTTCTTCGTTATCTGCAATGGAGTACTTCTCAGAGGCAAGTTACGTTCACAATCGGTTTTAATAATCACCCGTTCTTAGGGTTGTTTGATTTAAATCTGTCTGATTTAAATCATGATTTAAATCAAGCGATTTTTTAAAAAAAATCATTTGATTAAAATCAA
Organism: Phalangium opilio; assembly: GCA_019434445.1. Classification (NCBI taxonomy): domain Eukaryota; kingdom Metazoa; phylum Arthropoda; class Arachnida; order Opiliones; family Phalangiidae; genus Phalangium; species Phalangium opilio. The sequence goes on from JAEQBA010002670.1 coordinate 551,166, forward strand.
GAATATATTTTTATTTTTAAAAAATGTTTTCTAGGATTCCAAGAAGTAGTTTAAGAAACTCGAGAAGAAACTTAACTAGAAAAGACCTAAAATTAAAAATAATCATGGTTTTGGTATATTTCAGTTTAAGTTTTTCCCAGAACTCTAGTTTGTCTTGCTGGAAAGGCTAGGAAATGAAATAGCGGTCAAGCTAGTCTTTTTATACAAGCATTTGAATAGTAATAATATCCAATAGCTGCTTAAATGTCATGATTATTTTGCTTTTGGCTAATTTTGACTCAAAAGTTTTCATGTTGGTAATTTACTATCTAATCTATATCTATATAAATCAAAGTCCTGACTGACTGACTGACTGACTGATAATCAACGCCCAGCCCAAACCGCTTGCCCTAGAAGGCTGAAAATTTGCAGGAACGTTACTCATAAGTAGTAGGCGCGTACTAAGAAAGATTTTTTCAATCCGCCGCCATCTTAAAAAATGGCGCCCAGAAATGTAAAAAATACTCTCTATGCAATTAAGTACGCGCGTTTCAACCGATTTCACAAATATTTAGTACACTGGTTTGCTTTAACCTTAAGACGGGCTGAATGGTCTTTCGGGTTCGATTTTTCGCCATCTTTTAAAATGGCGCCCAGAAATGTAAAAAATATTCTCTATGCAATTAAGTACGCGCGTTTCAATCGATTTCACAAATATTTAGTACACTGGTTTGCTTTAACCTTAAGACGGGCTGAATGGTCATTTGGGTTCAATTTGTTGCCATCTTTTTAAATGGCGCCCAAAAACTTAAAAACCCTTCTTTATGAAATAATGTCCGCGTGAAAAGTAATAAAAATATCCCGACAGGCTGACGGACTGTGCCGAGTGCCTTCGCTCCTAGGGTGCTACAAAAACATTAGTCATCAGTAAAATCTACACATTCTTTATATCATTTTAGATGGAAGTTCTTATTACACGCGAGCGACGCCGCGGGTAACGGCTAGTAGTTCAAAAAAAATCAAAAAAATCAAATAAGTCAATTAAAATCAAAAAAATCCGATTTAAATCAAAAAAATCAAATAAATCAATTAAAATCAAAAAAATCCGATTTAAATCCAAAAAATCGATTTTTTTTTGATTTTTTTGAAAAAATAAAAAAAATCAACAACCCTGCGGGGCCGTTCTATAGCTGTTCTGTGACAAAATGGTGATCAGCTTTAAAATGTTGTTTGGCACTTTCTAGCCATTATCCAGGCCATTGATTTCTATCCATACTGACATATTTTCTACAGATGTTGTATGATAATTCGCATATATCCACTACTTTGTTTAAAAGGGGTTAATGAATAGCTATGCCTAACTCTACACTCAAAAAGGATTAAAAATTAGTTATTCATTATTTGATTCAAGGTTTTAATAATAAATTGGTCTCATTCATTGTTCATGGGCTCACGGCTTTCATTGAGACCTTGAAACCTCTTGAAGTAAACTGAAGTCAAGGATCAAAATGGTCCACATCCGCATAGTGAAACTAACCCTAACCAATCCCACCTAACAAACCTAATGTAACATACCATGATTACTATGGATAGTTGCGATCGTATCCCGGTCCAAGCTGTTAAAATGAATTAAACATTTTCATAAATCAAAGTTAAACTTATAAAAAGTTTAGTTACAATAATTACCTTCTTAAGTGGTTTCATAACTGTGAAACACAGACGCAAGTACGCCGACCGTTAAGCCTATTTTGAATTTCAAAATGTTTCGCGCCTCGTGAATATGCGTTTGCGAGCTAAAAAACAGTGCAACAGCGCGTGCGCTGTGTTTCGGGGTATAAAAATACACCGTTTTTCCATTAAAACACCCTTCATCGGTTTAAGAGTTAGTAAGGGTATGATAATACACCATCAAATAAAAAGGGTTTTCATTAACACCTCAGTAGGTGCTAAAACACACACCCCAAAACCCTCTTTTTACCTCTCCGTGTGACGTAGTCCAGGAGAGGTTCTGTAACGGCCGTGTCTGTCTGTCTTTCTGTGTGTCTGTCTGTCTGTCTGTCCGTTGTTACACCCACGTGACCGCGTTCGCAGTTTGCGTATCGGAGCAAACGTGTTCGCCATTTCCGAACTGCTTTCACAGTCACGGAAATGGCTCCTCTACTTGAGTTCTCACACCACCATCTTCTGGTCTTTGTCCATCCCACACGGACACCAGTCTGTTCTTACTGGCTTCTAATCACCACCATCTTTTGGTCTTCGTCCATCCCACACGGACACCAGTCTGTTCTTACTGGCTTCTAATCACCACCATCTTCTGTTCTTTGTCTATTCCACATAGACACCAATCTGTATCATTGGCTTCTACTCCATTATCATCGTTTGGTTTTAGGATATACGCGGCGATCAGCTAGGGTTACGAGAAACGTCTAGCCTCCCTAAGGTGGGATCGCCACCAAAGGTTTTCGCAATTGCGCTTTTTCCTTACTATTATAATGGAAACGAATCGTATATATACCCCAAAATTTGAAGAAAGCGGGCAAGAGGGGTACCCTTCACTTTAAACGTCAATATTAGCAAAGTTTGAGATGATAATAGGTATAACTTTATTTTAAACGATTTAACTATTATTAATGTTAATTATTGAAGATTAAAATAATTATATTTATTTAAATATTAAAGATAAACCTCTCGTGCTAAGAGAGAGATTATCATTGCCTCCTATATCTATCAAGGCCCGTGCATTGTGATATATTTCATTCATTGCCACCTATATCTATCAAGGCCCGTGCATTGCGATATACCTTTCAAAACAACAACCAAAATGGGAAGCTCCTCTCAGAAACATAATAATTTCTTTTCTCTGTATATGAAATAAAAATATGGATAATATTGCGCTCCTTCATTAATGGTATGAATCCTTGCCTGTCTATTAATATTTTACGTAGGAGTAATACGTTTTCAGCGAAGTCTAGAGAGGATAAACACAAGCGAGATTGTTTCGGAAAAAATACTGCTTCCACTAATGGGTTTATACTCCTTGTTACTGTTGTATACAGTAATCATGATAAAAGCTTAAAAATTTACGAGAGGACAGACCTTTTTTATCCTCTTGTTTTATTCTTAATAAGAATATAAAACATTTATTTTGTATCAAAAAATATTTTTTGGTGCTAAGATTGCTTTAGAAAAATCGAAACGGTTAGGCATTGGTAAAAAAGAAGTGTGAAAGCTATTTGCAGAGATGATAATTGTTTTTCATGTTTTAAATAAGACTGAAGCTTCCACTATTGTGTTTATGCTCCTTGTTTGTTTGACTGAAAACCATCTAGGTGTAGATAACAGTCAGACCAAAAATTTCAAAAATATATATTTTAAATCTAATCAGATACGCCCACCTAGTTGAAAATAGACCTTTTAAATTTGCGGAAGCCATTCTTGCTTGTGGGCTGTCAATTTATCTACCAGTAAATATTTGTGTTTGGAAGTTGGATATTAAGTCAAATTAAGTGGTTGTAAAGAGCCAGCAAGTTTTTGCCGCTTCTTTTTGTGAGTATTTGATTTTTGTATGTAAAATGGAGGAAGATAATGTTGAGAGTAAGGATGAAATGCGGAAGCGCAAAGCGCGGGAAAGGTTGAGGGCAAAAAGGTCGACGTTTTCATTGGATACTTTAGTTTATATAATCTTCTCGACACGGAGAGGTAATATTTTGGTTTTCCCAACTTGTGTTTATAAAAAAATGAAGTTGCTAAGGGTGGTTTTCTTTTCCATAAATTAATCAGTGTTTTTGGTGAAAACGTTCAAATTTTCCCTTAGAAATAACATGAGAGTTTTTCTCCATCGTTTTGAAATGTAATATTCGTTTGTTACGTTTGGGAACGGTTTTATATCCAAATATAAACCTTTTTCTAGGAGCAAATTTAAGGTTTTTGAGAAAAATGAAGTTTAAGTGTTACATTACATGTTTTCACCTCTCCGAGCTGCTATTCGAAACCCTTATATACTACCTATTTGAGCAGGGCGAAACAACAGTCGTATCCTTCAATTCAAACGTCACGGAGAGGTTCTAATTTCGACGTGTCTGTGTGTAAGTGGGTGTGTGTGTGTTTGTGTGTCTGTTGTTACACCCACGTGACCGCGTTCGCAGTTTCCAAATCGGAGCAAACGTGTTCGCCATTTCCGAACTGCTTTCACAGTCACGGAAATGGCTCCTCTACTTGAGTTCTCACACCACCATCTACTTGTCTTTGTCCATCCCACACGGACACCAGTCTGTACTTACTGGCTTCTAATTACCACCATCTTTTGGTCTTCGTCCGTCCCACATGGACACCAGTCTGTATATACTAGCTTCTAATCACCACCACCTTCTGGTCTTCGTCCGTTCCACTTGGACACCAGTCTGTAAATACTGGCTTCTAATCACCACCATCTTCTGGTCTTTGTCCATCCCACTTGGACACCAGTCTGTACATACTGGTCTTCCGTCTATTCCACATAGACACCAATCTGTCTCATTGGCTTCTAACTCCATCCATTATCATCGTTTGGTTAAAGACATTCGCTAGGGTTACTAGAAACGTCTAGCCTCCATAGGGTGGGTTGTCCACCAAAGGTTTTCGCAATTGCGGTTGTTCTTGCTTTTAACTGTAGTTCGACACCCTTATATACTACCTATTTGAGTAAGGGGAAGCAACCGGCGTATGCTTCACTTCAAATGCCAATATTAGTCAAGTCTCTCAAGAATGTTTTATTGTTCTTTATCAAAACGATGTAACGCTCAATAAGGCGAACAACTGACGAAGAAAATATTTAATATTAATTATATTTATTTTAATATTTAAGATAATCTTGTTTCTCAACTCCAAATTAATACGGAAAGAGTTAAAAAGCAGTCTATGTTTTTGTCTGTGTGTGTCCGTCCATTGTTACACTAGTGCGTCGCGTTAGCAGTTAGCCTTGTGTTGATGTGTTAAGAAATCATACTGAACCTTAATCTTCCCTTTTTCCATAATATAAAGTGAATATGTGGAAGTATTTTTCGTAATTATGATGCATTTAGTACTTTTGTGGCTTTAAAGCTGTGTTTCAGTTTGATATTCCAAACATTATTTTCAATATTGTTATTTGAAATGGCTGTTTATATATTACTTAAGCTATACTACATCTGTATATAGAATAATCCTTGGTTTACTGATTTCACGAAGAAAGCTAAGACCTAGACTCCGGCGGGTATAACAAGTATTATCCTCAATAGGCTTAGTGAATCAAAGAGTAAATTATTGAGGCCTGAGGTGAAGTAAACTTTTGGTTTGATTTAAGTGTCTGAAATGAAGAGACATCAACGGTTCAGAGTAAGCCGAAAGTTAAATACACTCTTAAATAATCAGGGTAAGGTTTTATAATAGAAGAAAAGATCATAGTGGCAATTAGAATAGTAAAAGGGCTAATGGTAAACGGGTAGTAGCTACAGACCTTTTGTTCTCTTTATGATGCGCATTGACTATCAATGCGTCTAGCTACAATTTAGCTTTGGTGTTATTTAACGTTAACATTCATGTTGGCAAACTAAGAATATTGTTGAGGTGAGACGAGACGATAGTGTTTACACTGCAAACCAGTTGTGAATGTAGCTATCAGAATATACGGTAAACAGCTGAAGCGTAGACTTCATTTTCCTTTTCTTTTCCCCATTGACTGATTTCATTGTGTCCAAGAAGATTTATCCTTATTGGATATAAAATGTCGTCTGCTTTACTGTATATTCGCTTTGCTTGGAATACTGCTTCAATATTTCGTAAATTTTTACTTCAAAAAAGAGAAATAATTCCATATCTAGATAAATAAGTTTGTAGTAGTAGACCTCTTGACTCGGAGAGGTAATATTTTGGTTTTCCCAATTTGTTTACTTTTGTCTGCACCTTATGCTTAAACTTTCGGGCTGTATTTACGACTAAATTAATAGCATAAGAAAATATAGTCATAGGTATTTTCTTTACAACCATCTTTATTAATTTTAGTTATTTAGTGTTTATTCTTAGGCACGTTACAAAGATATGGAAATGATTCAATACTGTATGTTACGGGTTTCGTGGCTCTAGGGATATTAACCGCAAACACACCCATCGCAAAATCATGGATGAATATGTAGAAAGATCCCTGAACACAAAGTTAATTTCTTATTTCGAATTCTATTCGACTGCTAAATGGGGCGAACGAGAAATATTCGCCTTAATCCTCGCTCATTTGACAAAATGAGTCTGTGAAAAGTGGAAAACTCGATTGTAAAAGAATTTAGTTAAATTTAAGGGGTCATCCGTAAAATACATCAATCCTAACTTGTAAACGGTGATCCTCTCGGAAAAATGTTATAGAAATTACATATTTGACTCAAAATCAACCATACAACCCCCTGCACCTCTGTCACGCGTTCCCTCTTTTTGGAACACCCTTCAGTGTTCTGAAATAACGGTAGATTATTTGTGCTGTTGTTGTTTTGCCCTCAGAAATCTTGTCGCCACAAAATTTAATCGAAACCGCTCATTAAAAGAAACATTAACTTTAAATATTCAACACGGGGTGCCTTTTGCCAAAACAATTAAAACAAACAAGCAAGCGGTGAAAGTTCCGGATTGGTGAGATCGAATTTCCTCAAAGTTTTGTAAATAAGTTGGGAAACAAAAAAAATAACCTCTCCGACTCGAGACGTACTTGAGAGGTTTTTCTTAATTAATTTATTAAATAAATATAATTGGTATTAATTATTTTAATCGTCATTAATTTAGCTTAATTATATTTAAATCGTTTTAAGAAACTTTATTCCTAAAATCATTTTAAACATAGCTATTTTTGACGTTTGAATTCAAGCGTACGCCTCTTTAACAATTTTTGGAAATTTAGGGTATAGTATAAGAAAACTTGCAATACGGTAAACTTTTGGTGGAAGCCATTGGGAGGTATTAAAGCCAAAACCATAATCCGTATAACGAGACTAATTGACTCAAGTAGAATTACCTTTGTTAGAAAACCAACCTAGCTTATTTGATTTTGTATTTGTATTTAGCCTGTTTGTAGCAGAATTCAGTCTTAGAAAGAGTAAAAATTCAATCATAAAACGTGCTAAATATTTCCATATGCAACTCCTCTAGTCTGGTCTTTATTTTTAACAAAAATATTGATTAGATAAATGTATTATTCATCAATTTCATTTCAGTTACCCTGGCAACTGAAACATTAGCGGGACTGTGTGGTTAACAACAAAAGCGGTTAAAATGATAATTTAGACCCAATACCCAACGCTGTTCGGTACGAGACTTGACATACCTTATATCAAAACAACACTCAAAGGAGAGTAGAAAATTGTCTCAAGTTTCTGTCAAATTATAATCGCTTAAAAATTTGAGAGATTTCATGTTTTAAAGACTTAATGATTTTTTTGTTTTGCTTTTGTCTTTCGGTTTTTACACGTTATGATTAAAGTGGACCCCAAAATGGCACTAAAAGAAGTATAATTTCTTTGAAATTATCAATATTTCACATACAGGTTTAGAATTTGCATTTTAAAATCTTAAATGTTACCATCGATATAAAATTGAATTAATAATTTTATGTACTACCAACAGAGATCAATTAATTAAGAGACAATTTACTCGAGTTAATGAACATTCGGTGGCGTTTTTGAAGCAAGACTTCATTGTATCGGAACTATAAGATTGATTTTCTTGGTGACAAACAAAACTTTATATTCAGATGTTGTGGTGAACCAAGAGCAAAGCATCGTGGTAAAAAATAAACAAGTTGGCTTGGTCTCGCCTCCATCTAAGGGATAGGATCACGTGACTAACAAAGTTGACTGTAGTACCACCTGTTGTAGAGCGACAAAAATAAATCTCTTATTTTTCTGATTCATCTGACTCGTGAGGTAAAACAGGTTGTGCGCATGGCAAAATCCAGCCAATCAGGTTATCCCTTCCTCGCCTCAAAACCCGAGAACAAGATGTGAGCCGTTATAAAAATTCAAAAGATTTGTTGGTTGGGTCTATTGCGAGATATACTCAGATTCCAAAATACTGTTCAATAGTGAGTATAAATTGTTCTTATAATTCTGTTAAATTATAAATATTAAGTACTATTAACAATCTCGTTACTAATTAACAATCAAAAATCGATCAGCAACACTTTACAGCCTCTGATGATTTCGGATTGTAGATGTTAGAATTTACCTGGAACTAAATGAAATGCAATTTATTGGAAATAATCGATATTTAAAATACAGGTATAGAATTTGAATTTTCCATCCTTGATTTTAAAAACGCATCAACTATTTTAGGTTCACCAATGAGACTGAAATTAATTACGCGATATCTGTAGTGAGTTTATAAACACTCGTTTGCGTTATTGAAGCGAGACTTAATTAGTGTCTCGGAATTAAGATTGCTTTAGTTGATGACAATTACACTTTCATTTTATTTTTTGTCAGCTATCTTCGAATAGTACAGTCAATCTGGCTCCAAAAAGGGCCTTACCCGGAACAAATTGCGATAGTTTTGAAATTGGGGACTTTTATAGAACTTGAAGCGCTCTTTCACATGGTGCAATCTCCCCCAATCAGCAACTTGAGGAAAATCCGCCATCTTGAAAAATGGCCGCCAAAATTACTAAAGTGCTACGTAACTTTGGCTGTAGTTATCGGATTGAATCACAAAAAAATCTTATAGTGTAGCTTAAGACATTCCACACGATTTACCTTATATTCATTTTTAGCGTTAAACCAACCGGAAGCTGGCAAACCTGCATTAAAACCGGCTAAATTGATAAATTTCGTGAAATGCAAAGTTTCTACCGAAAGAAATTAAAGATTTCTTTAAAATTTCGCTGTTCAAATAGTAGGAAGCGCTCTTTTAAGACTTTTTGTCTATCCAACGATTAAAGAGGGCTAAAAGTGTCCGCCATCTTGAAAAATGGCCGCCCAATTACGCTAAAATGATCATAACTCGTGATCTAATCATCCAATTCATACGTTTCATACCTCAAATTGTTTGTTATAATATTTCCTAAAGTTTTACTTCTAAGAGTTTTCGTCATTTTTGGCACCGTTGTTTAATTATAATTGATATTTTAAATAATATAACTAATTTTCATAATAACAAATTGTTTTAAATAAATAATTTACTTTGAAATGAATTTTCAGTTCTCATTCATGAGCTTTAAAATTCATAATTACACTTTAGCGCCATCTTTCCCTCCTAACATTAACTATAACTGGAACTGGAACTAATAGCCATTGACGTCCCAGTACAGAGTACACCACTCATAATCGAATGTTATCATCCTTTTTAATTCGTAATTAGATCTTTTGTTGTTTTTTGTGATGGATGAGGATTGTTTGTTGTGTGGTCAAACAAACCCGGGCCAAAATACTGTTCTAGTGAAACGAGGACTAGGTGCGCTTATAAGTGCGAGTATAAGAAGAGGTGATGGGCTAGAAAATAAGATGCAAACTGCTGAAAATGTTCGTGTTCATGAACAATGCCGCCGAAATTATACACGGGAGAAAAACATTGTGCGTGCTACCCAAGCAAATGCTACGTGTTTATCGGATGATTTTGCAAGTTTAAGATCAAAAACTCCAACGTTTGAATTTAAACAAGAATGTTTAATTTGTGGGAAAAATGCTGAAACTGATTCCAAAAATCAGGGTAGAGACATAGTTTATGAAGTCAGGACGAATCAAATAAAAAAACTCTCTTGGAACGGTCAAAGGTTCGCAATGATGAGTGGTCAAGGTTAGTGCAAGCTCGATTGGACAGTGTAATTGACCTTATTGCCGCTGAGGCAAGATATCATAAAACGTGCTATGTTAAGTATTGTAATGAAAGGCTAGGGGCAAATACTGTTGGGCGTAAAGCTGACGTTGATAAGGAAGAAGCATTTGCTAAACTATGCAGCTTTCTAGACGAGAACCAAGACGAATGCCAGTACACCTTGCCTGAGTTAGAAGCAAAAATGCAGTCCTTCTGTAAAGAAGGAACAGAGACTTACAACATCAAATACTTGAAGAAAAAGGTCGTAAATTATTATGGTGGCGCATTACTGTATGCGCAAAGAAGGGAAGAGAAAACATTGTAACATTTCGAGATACTGCAGAAAAAATACTAACTGACAGCTGGTATTGTTCGAAAAAAGTAATGAAGTTGATGAGCGTACGCGAATTATAGAAGCTGCAGCCAAAATAATAAGGGAAGATATTCAATTGGAAGTGTATGAAAACGCCGTGTACCCAACAGAGAACGAATTTAGAAATGGAGGTTCAGAACTAGTCCCAAAATCCTTACTTACGTTTCTCAAAGTTGTATCGAAAAGGACTAATGATTCTAGTAAAAAAGACGTCAAAGTTAACGCCATCGCGCAAGCCATCATAACCGTAACTAGACCCAGGTCATTCATTTCACCAATTCAGTTGGGATTAGCAATTCACTTGCATAAGCAAATAGGATCAAGGTACCTAATAAACATGCTGAATCATTTGGGGTTGTGTTCTTCCTATAACGAAGTACAGTCGTTCGAGAACTGCGTGTTAAAATCTAGCCCTGATCAAACACTGGAACCTTCTTTCAAACAATTCGTGTTTGATAACGCAGACGTCAACATATGCACAATCGACGGGCACGGCACATTTCATAGCATGGGTGGAGTGATGTGCGTTACTCCCGCTTCTGCTCATAAAACAATTCACGAATACTGCGGAACACAACTCAAGTTACAGCGGAAATCGCTGGTTCATATGGAAAAATTGACCTAAAAGTTTACAAAAAACCTAAAGAAAGCGGGCTCAGTAAGCTGCACGCCCGAGATGTGCAATTAAATGCCAAGGAGCTGGTCATTTCGCTTCAAATGTCTAAAAAGCTGGACCTAGTGTGGCTATGCGGCGCTATTTGGAAGCAACCGAGTCCAACTCCGCAGTGGAGTGGGTATATGGAACTGGTCTCGAGTTGTGATAAACAGTTTGACGTCAGCAAAGTTGTTGTACTTCCTTTCGTCAACATGAATCCAACAAACCTATCCACGATCTATACAGCTCTTTTGTTTGCTGTCGAACAAAGTCGACGATAAAACCAGAACATTTGCCCAGTTACGTTTGATCAGCCCCTTTTCATCAAAGCGATAGAAATTGTTTTAGAATCACAGGAAGAGTTATCCTCAGTCGTAGTGAGGCTAGGTGGTTTTCATACTCTGATGTCATTTATGGGCGCTGTGGGATACATTATGGCTGGAAGCGGAATATCAGAAATTTTTGAAACAGTTTATGCGAAAGCGTCAGTACCGCATATGCTCAATGGTCATTATTTTTCACGTGCCCAACGCGCCCACTTTCTACTCCAAACCGCCTTGGCCGAACTCATTCTCAACTTAACGGATGTTGATGAAACACTCAAGAAACAAATGACCATAATTCACGATGACTTAGCTACAAATCTTCTTACCAATGAAGACGTCTGTAACTCTCAAGATGTTGTTAAATTGCAGGAAAGTTTCGATGGAAAAATCAAGGAGTTACGGGAGTCTTCGCGAACATCGAAACTATGGCTACTATATTTTGAATTAGTTACAATTATGCGTCTGTTCGTTAGAGCCGAACGTTCTGGAGACTGGGAACTACACTTGTACTGTGTAAAAAATATGTTACCATATTTGCACGCATCCGCTCACCTCGCATACGCTAAATCCGCGCATCTTTATGTGCAAGAAATGACAACGCTTAGAAGTAAAATGACCAATGAGGAGTATGATGGCTTCGTCAGACGGGGATTTTTCACAGTAAGACGTACTGCTAAATTCTGGTCTGGAATATGGTCTGATATGACCATTGAGCAAGTTTTAATGAGGTCTATGAAGGCAACTGGTGGTCTAACACGCGGTCGTGGCCTCACAGAGAGCACAATTTCAAGATGGGTTTTAACCCTTCCAGTGTGTGTTAGCGTTAGTGAAGCCTTAGAGGAATACTGTGGAGTGTCAACAGCGACTTCCGAACAGCACATAGAATTAAGGGAATCCAGGAAATCTCGCGATTTAAAGGATTATTTAAAATTTTTCGGTTGGTTAAGAGACCATTCTCCTTTCAAGAATGCTGAGGAATTGATAGCTTTGGGAACAGGAGCTATAGCTGATTCAACAATTAATTGTGACGCTGCGTATCAAGTAGGCTGTACTTCAATGGAAAACATTATTGGAAAACTTTTCTCAGATATTCGACTCCGAAGAAACGATAAAGTTCGACCGTTAGCAGCAATGAAGAATGTTGTACTTTTAGAAGACGAAGAAATAGTTGTTAACCCCCAACAACTGTTCAACAGAATAGCTTGCGCATTACAAAGAGGAGCAAATTTGAAACTATACATGGCGTATGAATTATCTCCAACTGCTCCAGCACTATTTGATGAACTATCTTTTCGCAAAACCAACAAAGCTGCTCGGGCTCATATGTTAGAGACTCTCGATCCATTGGTATGCCACTCCTCTGCGGTAAATTTTGATCAAATAGTTGTGGACGGAGGCTTATTGCTTCATCGAGTTGTGTGGCCTCGTCCAGCGTTGTTCGGTGAAATTTTGGTCCTGTATGTTCAGTACGTAATAAGACATTATGGCCCTAAAGCAACTGTAGTTTTTGACGGCTACTCAAATAGGATGACAACCAAGCGTGAAGAGCAACACAGACGTAACTGCAAAACCATGGCCGCTGCTGTTACCGTAGAGGAACAGATACCAGCTTCAACTAGCCAAGATACTTTTCTTAGAAACTCGAAAAATAAAGAATCGTTAATATCTTTACTAAAAGCTAAACTGGAAGTAGCCGGGATAACTGTAAAACAAGCTGAGAACGATGCAGATACCCTTATTGCAAGAACAGCCATTGAACACGCCAACAGAGAAAATGTAAACATTGCCTTAGTTGGCGAAGATACAGATCTTTTAGTCCTTCTAGTAGTTCTTGGGAATCCTGCTAAAGGAAGCTCATTATTTTTTGTGAAACCCGGCCATGGAAATATGCCAGATAAAACGTTGAGTATTAAAGTCATTCAAGAGAAACTGGGTTCTGCTAAAAAGTCACTGTTTGTTCTCCACGCCACAACTGGATCTGATACAACATCGGCACTGTATCGCCGAGGAAAGAAGAAAGCATTTAACATTTTGTTGAAAAATGTGATTCTCCGAGAAAAATTGGAAGTGTTCAATTCGTCAAATACAACCCACGAAGAAATAGACAAAGCGGGAGAAAATTTCTAACTAACCCTTTATGGTGGCTCACCAAATGATACATTAGATTTGCTAAGATACAAATCGTACGTTAAAGCCACAGCACAGTCAGCTTTAAGCTCCGACTTCGAATTAGCTTCACTTCCACCAACAAGCGCAGCAGCGAAACAACATATGTACAGAGTATATCATCAAGTACAAACTTGGCACGGCAATGAAATGGACCCGACTAATTGGGGATGGAAAATCGTCGGAAATTCTCTTAAACCAATTATCTCAAGTTTAAAACCGGCACCAGAAGAACTTCTGAAAATGGTTTACTGCAAATGCAAGGACACATGCGATAACACTTGCAATTGCCGTATAACCGGATTAATGTGTTCCTCCATGTGTCGACGTTGCAAGGGAATTTCTTGCACAAACGAAAATCGCGATATTTCGGTAGATGATGAACATGATGAGGAACTTTCATAAATTCTTTTATATTGATCACATTATTACTATTTTCAATTTCTGTAAAAGGTTTTCTTGACAAAATAAATTAATCTTATCAAGTAATAGAAAAAAAGTATAATTGTGAATTGGATGATTAGATCACGAGTTATGATCATTTTAGCGTAATTGGGCGGCCATTTTTCAAGATGGCGGACACTTTTAGCCCTCTTTAATCGTAGGATAGACAAAAAGTCTTAGAAGAGCGCTTCCTACTATTTGAACAGCGAAATTTTAAAGAAATCTTTAATTTCTTTCGGTAGAAACTTTGCATTTCACGAAATTTATCAATTTAGCCGGTTTTAATGCAGGTTTGCCAGCTTCCGGTTGGTTTAACGCTAAAAATGAATATAAGGTAAATCGTGTGGAATGTCTTAAGCTACACTATAAGATTTTTGTGATTCAATCCGATAATTACAGCCAAAGTTACGTAGCACTTTAGTAATTTTGGCGGCCATTTTTCAAGATGGCGGATTTTCCTCAAGTTGCTGATTGGGGGAGATTGCACCATGTGAAAGAGCGCCTCAAGTTCTATAAAAGTCCTCAATTTTAAAACTATCGCAATTTGTTCCGGGTCAAACCCCAGATTGACTGTACTAATAAAGAAATAACTGGGAAACGTTTTCTTAAGTTCAAAGGATAAATTTTATTAAAATGGATTGATTTAAACAGACCATTAATACTTCCTTAAGTTTTAAGCATATTGGTGCTCCAGAGGATCCCCTACAAGGCGACGTTCCTCCTGAACTCCAGGTTTTGCTTGGCAAAAATGCCTCCTGCCTTAGCCCAGCCAAAACTGGGGTTCGTAAGGAAAGCAAATTTGAAGTGGATTCACTGGAGCCGCGCTATGCTTTAAGGTATAACTAAATGGCTCCGAAAGCATTACTCAGGTTCAAAGGATAAAAAAAATGGCTCGAAAACCATTTCTTATGTTAATAGAAATAAAAAAATTTTAAAATGGATTAATAAGAATGGAATATTAGTTCATTAAAATTAATTAAAAAGAATGGAATAATTATGGATGCTATTAATTTATTTGGTTAAATGAAATTTTAATTGAAAACAAATTATGGCATGAAAAATTAAATGAAGATTAATATGGTGATGATGCTACAAAAAATTAATTATCTTCAATGAAAATTTTTAATTGAAACTCAAGAAAAGAATTGAGGTTGTAAACGTATTTAAGACTTAAGGCTTTCAAGAGATTTATGAACAAAAACCCCAAATGTAACTTCTTTTCCTGTCCCCCAATTTAATAAAAGTGTTAACTTTTTTAAATGTGATTAGTACTTACAAAATATTTACAATGACGTTTCCATGGTTCCACCCTCTTGTGGTGCCGTTGTTGATGATGATGATTGTGGTGGTGGTGGTGGTGGTGGTGGGGGTGTCACCACTACCACGGGCGACTCGACGCCCACCGAGCCCGTTTCCGCCGGTGAAACCGGCAACGCGTCGTCTACCATGCAACCGTATATAAGTCAAGTATATATTTGCTAGAGCCTTAAACACCTTTGGCTGGATTGTGTGCAATATACTTTTTATGTCCTACAATTTCAGTCTAAAGTCCCTTTCTCTCTATATACTTTTATACCATAGAATACCTTTCTACCTCATTACCAAATATTTTTTACGCATTGAAAGCCATGGCGATAAAAGGCTCTAGCTAAGATTGCTTGCATTAGGGCCACCTAGGGATAGTAGGGAACTTCGCTGTCTTTTTTAAAATTAAATTTATTATTATCTTATTTTATTAAATTAAAAACTCGTATCCCTTAATGACAATTTTAACCAAGTGCATAGAAGATTTTAGGTAGCCCCAGGAAAAGCAATCGAATATAGGTAGTACCTCTATTTTGCTGGCAGTCCCGCTTTAGGTGCCCTGGCTTTTTGCACTTGTGGCAAGTTCTTATCCATTGCCACCGACCGCCGGCCCGTTTACTTCGGCCGCCTCGCCCGTTACTGCGGCCACCACCGCGTCCCCGCTTTCCGGTGCCGCCGTAAAAGTAGGCATTCGTTACCGTGATATTTTTGCCTTCCATTACTAAGACCAAACCGACAAAAAATTTCATTGAATAGTTTACGATCAATTACTTTCTATCTAGTTTAAAGTTTGACAATAATTTTAAACATTATAACTTTAAATTCTATGACTTAGCTTCAAAACCCGTTTATTAATAATTTTAACTATTAAAAATTGTGTTCAAAACATACTTACGAGGTTGGAAAACTGCTCGATTTAGAAAACAAAAGTAATTTCCCGCCAAAAATATTCCCCGGGCTAGGAGAAGCAGCATAGAGCAATTAAAACTGGATTGAAGCATGATTTTACAGCAACGTTTCCAGGTATAATTGCTCCATGCTACTGTTCCAGACTCCAGAGGGCAATAAATTAAAAAGGCTTATTCTCTTGGCTTCTGTTTCGGCGGGAATTGTTCCAATTTCCACCTCGTTCATATTCCGAAGACTTGTAAAAGAATATTAATTGCCACGAATCTTAATTTTTAAGGTTTTATATGATCTATAAACTAAGTATTTTTAATTTTTTTTATGTTCCTACTGTACATTAACATAATTTTGTTCTCATTTTAGATTGTGAAATTGTCTCTTTCATTCTTACCCTTAATAAGTTTCAGTTTCCCTTGTAATTATTTTATTTTCATTAATTTAAATTGTATTTTTTTTTCTTTTTACGATTTGCAATTCTGTCAGAGGTTTTTTTGACACTGGGTTCTTTCTGTGCTCCCATTAATTGGGTTCTTTCTGTGCTCCCATTAATTGGATTTCTTTGTGTATCCAAATTGCAAGTTCCAGTGTGGGATTAAGGCTTATTTGAGATCTATTGCAATCTGTGTCAAATACGGTACTGCTTGTACTGATTAAAACTCTGCAGAGGTTGAAAAAGATTTCCTCTTTTGTGCGACTCATAAATTTTCATAATGTTTTGTCGAGAAAAAATAAACAGAAAAAATAGATGCTTAGCAAAGCAAAAAGAAAGAGCGCAAAGTCAATTGCAACTGTTAGTTAACAGTAAAGCTTTTCAAAAACAGCAAAGTAGTATAAGAAATACTATCTGAAAAACCACGACAATATTCAGAAAAGAAAAGCAAATAACTATGTTCAGCATACACTTGCGTGTGGTACAGCAAAAGGTGGTAAAAGGGCTATGGCACCAGGTGGCACCACTAATGTTGCTTTTTGCTCAAAAGAAATAAAACCCAAACATTTACCAACTAAAGTAGATAAATTTGGTTTTGCGAAAAAGCTCCTCAATGCGGGGATTTTCAAAACGAAAACAAAAAAAATTATAGCCGAAAGCTATAAAAGGTTTCTAGTCAAACGTCTCACTGAAAGATTGGCGGCGTCAAAGTCTTTTGACACCGAGACCAAAAATAGACGCACGAAGTCTATCTCTCACAAGCTAAAATGCTAAGTGCTAGCTGGTAGAATATTGCATTTGAAAAGGCAATTATATTCGGCTTACCACGCCCAACTAACGGCCATTGTTAGTGAATTTAAGGATTTTGTTGAGAAAATCCAAAAAATTGGGTCCATTAATCCTGGCAATTTGGCAAAGGTTGTGGGTGGGAAATGGCTTCACAGTAGCATGAAAGAGGCCTATTTTCATGAAACTACCTATTATCTGATTGGAAATAATGGTAAAATATATTCAAATGACGATGAGCCACTTTACGGCAAAATTTTTCAATCTGATTCTGATGGTCGTGTACGAAAGGTTCTGAGAGACCGTGCTACCAGTTCGACTAAAGAATTGTTTGTTGACGAAATGGGAAATTTCGTTGACATAAAAAACAATAACGCAACTAGTAACGTTGAACGAGTTTTACAAGTTAATGAGTCGGGAATTGTTACGAATCTTTTCAAAATTGTTGAAACTGAAGAGATGAATCCGAAAGCAAATTTTGTGATCAATGAAGGGGGGTTTATTGAAACCCAAAACAAAACTGTATATTGGGAATGCAGTGATATTTGTAATGTTCGAACTCGAGCCATTGCAAAAGTACTAGCTTTCGTTAACACAGTTGCCAATGCGAATGAAAAGTCTTTAACTAAAATTTTTGAGTCTGATTTGGACCTTTGCGAATTAAGAAAAGAGTTTTACAAAAAATCAAACGTGTCTATACCACCAGATGGGGATGAAATAGTGGTGAGAATAGTTCCGTTCCTAGGACACACTTCTTACTGCGCTGATAGCGAAGAGTGCCAAAGTTATTTGCGTTCTTTCGCTGAATTGGCTCCTCATTATTCGGGAATTAGAACTCTTTTGAATAATATCTATCAAGTCAAAACTTTGCGCGACGCGATAACTAAAATTTCCACTGAATTTGGAAGTGGTGATTACGATTCTCTGACGAATGTCATGGCAGAATCGAGAAAAATCCTAGCCACACGTGGGAAAAATTTAAATAACGAACAAAACAATGTTCCCACAGGAAGCGTTATGGCTCCTCGGCCCACTCTCGATGAAAGTGAAATCTTTAATCTTTACGAGAATCAATTCGCTCGGGCAATGCTAAACACCAATGAGTTTCACGACACGCCCTGCGACTGCTGTTTTAGATTACCGAAAAAAACTGAGTTAAGAGCTGAAGAAAAACTAGTAAACACTGATGTTTTTGATAACGAGGCCTATCTGATTTAAAGAGCTGGCTGGATATGGAATAATTCCGACACGAGAGAAGCAGACATGGTTCTATGTCGTTACCACGCTACGAATTTGGGAAAGGGTAAAGTTCCCATCAGTAGTTTTCTGAACAACTTGGCGGTTGACAATCCTCCGCCAGATGTCACCAATTTAAACATGTTCGAGAAAGTTTTAATTCAGCTTGTGAAGCCCTTCCACACTGTGGTGCGGTTAGGCACTAAAACCAATTCCAACAAGCAGTTCGGCACGGTTAAAGCTTTAAAGGGAAGAGTAATTTATCTTCCAATACCCGTGGAGAAAAATTTGAAGATGATTCCTAAGACGTTGCCCAAAAATCACGAACTACATATCTTGGTGAATGGCGTTCCCACTGCGGACAAAAAGGTTTGGCAGCAGGTTGTTTGCCTCGAAAAAGTGTTGAAAGCATTCAGTGTGCTAAAAAAATTAATCCTTTTTACAAAGGCATTGATATTTCGGCAATGAATCTGGATTATATTTGTGGGACGCAATATATCGATGGGGTGAAAATTCATTGTCTCCCGATGAATTACTGAGCGTAACAGATCCACTAGCAGTGATCAACGATGGCTGTGATGCGGTGCAACGTGCATCCGCCGCGCTTCCAATAGAAGCGGTGGATAGCGGTCACGACATGCAAGTTGGCCAAAACGCTTCAGATATGGGCGTGCAGGGTGAAAATCAGTTGAACCCTGCAGCAGACGACGCCTATGCAATTTTAACGCAGCCCGATGCTTTATTGTGAAAACTTTCCGATTACGAAGCCAATGATCTGTACGATCATTACTCTATTCATCCGGTGAACGTCCAACCACTGAAGGATTTATTGGGTGCTTACCAAATGAAGCGCGTCGAGGCCGAGCCGGTTAGCACTTGGGACAAAAACTGGAATACACGAGTTTCGTTCACTTGTTCCCTCGGGGTCGCTTTGGCAAGCACGATGATAGACCATTTGGGAAAATAACGGAAACCGAGTATCGTTTATCCCGTCTTTTGAACAAAAGTCCAATTTTTAGACGAGATTACGACTATATCTTCCATTCTTATCAAGAAAGCGAAATGAAAGCGATTTCCATCAGTTTGAACTACGATCTTCGTGTTTAAAAACCAATGCCAATTTGGGTTGAAAATTTGCTCAGTCAAGTTGAATCTGGCGATAAAGAGCTTGAGAGTAACCTAGTTACTTTCTTGGGTCATATTCGAGGAACTAATGTGTTTTAGCTATAATTCGGGAATTTGGTCCCCCCCACCTGACTCTTGACTTTTAATCCAGCCGAATACGATGACGCGGAATTTCACAATCACTTGTGAAAGGTTATTGAGACGTTGCTGGAGTAGACTCGATGACGGTGGCTGAATTGTTGAATCTGGATCCGCTTAGCGTGAATTTTCACTTTCATAACATAGTGCGGTCGTTGCGAAACAACTTCGTCATGTGTAAGCAAAATCCAGTTCTTGGCATGATAGAACATCATTTTTGGCGGGTTGAATACCAATCTCCAGGTTTACCTCACTCCCACATGTTTGTCCAGAAAATTAATTGCCTATAGATGGAAATCTTTGACGTGCAAGCAATTAGGAATTTTTGAAGCTCTTGATATGATGCAGGGCCAAGACCTTTGCAACAAATCCGACAGCACTAGATGTATTAACACTAAAGTTAAAGAAAACCAATCGAGACTAGTGTCATTTGAGACAGTCGATTAGTTAAAATTCCTGCGTGTTGCCAAAAGTTTATTATACCCCGCGACCGAGGCCAAAGTACGGGAAAAGTGCGCCGCTTAAAGGTTGTCCGCTGTCCTTTGACGTCCTATTTCCTGAAAAAAGAGAAAATGCAAGCATTCATAGTCTCAAAAAAAGGGAAAAGGAAAAAAAAAGAAAAAAAAATTCGATATGGCTCCAAGTAAAGATAAATGTCCCAAGTGCCAAAACCCATTCTACGGGCAAGAACATTACGTACCTTGTCGATAATGCCTTGGCAGAGAACACGGAAAGTGCCTGAAGGTTTCCCGTGAAGAGAGCTACTCGTTCTGGGACGGTGAAGATAGTAAAACAAGTAAATACATCTGCTCTGCGTGCAAATCGAAAAGGACTTTAGACTCTAGGATCTCTAGTCCGCTCCCCAGTAAAGTATCCCAGGAGAGGATACGTCATGTTTCAGATTCCACCTCTAATGTAAAGGCACCGGAATCAGAACTGGACAAGAATAACTTATAGGATGTACCCGAAATCGTCGTCATCAGGATGGTTGAGAATTACCTACTGCGTGAAGTCAGGACATGGGTGAATCCATTTGAATTCACCCATTGGAAGGTAATCGCACATTACCGTACCGTAAAGATTGTTGCAATCTGGGGAGAGAGAAAGAGGGGTTATGTTAGCTTATGAACAAAACAGAAATAAATATTAATGTAGTCTTATCTTGGTACGTAATGTAGCTGCTTGGTTTTTGGTTGTCATACGATTCAGGGAGGTCCTTGTTATTAGCATGCGCTACTAGGTGGCTTATCATGGAAACGCCGCCTCTTATGCCCTTCTCTATAAAGAGATGCATATTTGGGTCCACTAGAAGATCTAACTTAACCTTGGTCATTGATAGGGCACTCTCCCACGCGAACCCAAGACCCGTAAAACCGTGAGCGCAGTCTAATTTGTAGTAGTCCAGGCACATTGTCCTGAAGTTTTGGAATATGTCCGCCAGTAACAGAACGTCCGATTGGACATACAAATCGTGATAACAACCTAATATAAGAAATTAATTGTTAAAACCTAACCTAACCTAACCTAACAAAGGTGTGAAAATGAAACTTACCAAGATTCTGGATTTTAAATTTGTCCCATACATTTTGGGCTTGCTCATAGTCTTCGGTGGTGATGTGTTCGTCCGTGAGACTATTGTAAAATTCGTCTTTAGCCGGTAGATTCTTCTCGTCGAATTTTCGGACGTTGTCCATATAATTGTACGGGTAGACCTGTTTCCGTAACAAAAGCTGGACTTCCTCCGGTGTTAATAGTTCCTTTATGCAGGCGAATTTATCCATCCCACCGATGGCCAAGTTTTTCGCGAGTTCTTCTAGGGATGCGGGCATAAAACGTACAGTGTCCAGAAACCTGAGGTTTCCCAAACTGAACGAGATGTAGGTTTTCGAGTTCGAGGGAATGCATTTAATGTTCTGATCCTTGACGAGCCCTATCTTCTCCATTATCAAATGGGCGTCATAACGCGATAGGTTGTGAAGAAAGACGGGGATGAATTTAGGGGTTTTCAGTTTTAGGTTGCATGTGTTATGGGCTGCTCCTCGATACGCTCCGCTTGAGTGGTCATGGTCGCGAACTTTTCCGTCGTTTACGGTGAAACCACCACCGCAAATGAAGCACGCTCTTGCTGCTGCGAAATCGGCTACGTCCGTTGGAAATAAGTCCATAGGCACATTCTCCTTAATTTTTTCGGAGAGAACTTCCTCTTCAACCAGTAGATTCTCGAGGAATTTTTCTGCGGCATCTTCCCCGCGGTATGTTACGGGCTTAGATGGTTTCCCATCAGGACCCACGACCACGAAACTGAATCCTTAGGCGATGCTGCGGGTTAGGCGAGTTGTTGAAGACAGGGTGGAATCGGGTTGCAAGTGTCTATTTTCGGCAGAATAGCCTCGAAGTCCGCGAAGATTACGTATTTCAACTGAAAAATTAAGAGATTTTATTAACTTAATTACCTCGATTGACACAATTTATAAACCAACCAATTAAAATAATGAAATTAATATCTGACCTTTTCACGCCTTCCGTAATTCTTGAACTCTAAAACTGGATCCTTTGTCAGCATAAGGATTTTCTGAGACCCGTGAATGCTGCATTCGATCACGTGTTCATCCCGACGTTTTTCGGAATCGGAACCGGAAAAACGGTGTAAACAATACCGGCAATAGTGCGACGCGTATTTTGAGCCTCGTTCGCTAACTCCCGAGTGTAGCGCGCGCGAATCGTGATGTACCATTTGATCCCGTGATCTCGACTTAACTTATTTTGTAAATAGTTTTCAATAGTTACTCGGTGTCAATTAACGAATCCCTCATCGTCAGTTTCAAACAACGATGCTGTTATCCTCGCGCAGAAAATCGCGTGTCCTGAGACCTGCAATTCCTCCAGCGTGTCGGGGACGGGGTAGCGATGATGGGTACCGGCTGTTGAGCCTCTTCCGCTTGTTCAAAGTTCTCCATGAAAGCGTGGAGATCGGCGTTTTCCTGAGTGCTCAGGGGGTCCAACAAAGGTTCCGGCTCCGGGCCATTAACACCATCCATGAAGGAATTTATGTCGGCGTTTTCTTAAGTGCTCAGGGGTTCCAGGGTGAGGTCGTGGTCAGATTCATTAACGTCATCCATTAGTTTATGAATAGCGGAATTTTCTTGGGTACTCACGGCAGGCAAGGAACTTTCAGGATCGTTTCGGTCTTCTACGTGGGGTTCCACGGCGGACGTGGAGGGTTCAGATGTAGAGAGCTTAGATTTTTTAACTGAGACATCTCTAACACCATCAGCTCCACACTTCGTTCGTGACGGACTACTACTACTTTCAGCTAAACTACTACTATGTTTCCTAGATATGTGATTATTTAAAACTAATTTTCTCATGTTTTTCGCGTTTATGTCTAAGAAGACTAAAATTCTTAGCATATTTGGCGCCGCAAATATCGCACATAACCATTATGACTAGTTTAACTTTAGAGGGAACTTACTATCTGGAGGAGTCTCTCAGAGTCTGGTGGTATTCTGTCAGGGATTAGCTGAGGAATGGAATTGATGTATAAAATTCCCGGCTATTTATACTATTCTAATCAAGCCCACTGAGGCTAGAGTTCACCAAACCCGAAACCAACATGTTTAGTATTTTATCAAGTATATCGTCATTTATAATCAACCTCTGATCTCTATTGACTTTTACCAATCTCACTCGCTTATCAGAGACCGTCTATTACTATTTATCTGGTATATCATCATTTACTGTTTAAATAAAACTATACCCTCCCAGTACTAATCACTTTACATCTTCTTATCATGTATCTGGATTTTAATCAAATTGCCCCAATTTGTTTGTTTTTCCATATGTTTGTGTTTAACCAATGTGTTTCTGACCTTTATGGTACTATCTTTTATCTATGTATATTTATTAGTAGAATTAGCAATACTACCCAGTTCAGAGATTTAAAGATTGGTAAACGACATTTACGGGGTCAACTTCTATCCACATTTGCTTAGGAATAGAGTTTGGAATGTTGCAATATTCAGGGTTTTTAAGATTGGTATATTTGTTTGTTTTTCCATATATGTATGTTTTACCAAAGTGTTTGAGAGCTTTATGGGGTCAACGTTTATCTATATTTGCTTAGGAATAGAATTTGGAATGTTGCAATATTCAGGGTTTTTAACATTATTCGTGGAAACTTCGCGAATAATTAATTAGGCCTAATTTAAACTTTCTTATTTATTCATTATTAATGATAAGTCTTAAATATTTTTCCAGTTTTTATTCACAAACTAAGTTTTGAATTACATACTAATATTTTAGTTATTCTTTTACAAAAACCCAAACTTAAAAATGTAGAATTATTAAACAACTGAGTAATTAAATTAATATTCAAATTATTAACAGCATTTCGTAATGTAAATTCACACGTTCAATCCAGTCCATAGTCACGCACTCGTGTTGCAGCTGAGATCCGTGGGATATGATACAACCGTTGCAGGCATCCTTTATGTACTTGGTTAGTTGCTGATGAACAATTTCGTTCACCTCCGAGGACACTCGCTTGGCCGCGTTTAGAAAGGTTACCACTTGATCATGTTTCTCCAAAGGTTTCCCCCAAAGGACGGCTCCAATGACGAACCCGTTCTTGGTCGGGTAGAGATTTCCATAGTATAACCCACTTCCAGCCTTCATTTCACGAATGTTGAGTACTTTCCAATCCTGATACATCTTCAGGTCGATACGTTTCAGGTTCGACCCATCAAAGGACAGAGATAATAGCGTAGCATCATCATTCTGGAAATAGTGAGTTACTTGCTCTCGCCTTCTATGGAGTGGATAATATTCAGCCTCCGTCAACGTGATGCCTGTTGAACCGTCTGTTAGCCCTAGTTTAACCCTACAGTCAGGAGTAACCGAGGCTGACTTTGTAGATGAAATTTCGAAGATATTGCAAGTGTCCCTAATTATAGAAAAAGAAATTCCACATTTTGAGAATAAAATTGATTTAAATAACTATAATCATACTCTATATATAATTAATTCCGAATAATGGAAATAAAGAAAACTCTAGAGAGTGTACTTACATTAGCGTAGAGTTTCGTGTTGCTGAATTCCTTTGCTGGGGTACTTTAGTTGCTGGAGAGAGCTTGGTTAGCCGTAAAATGATCTTATCACCACGTAACTTATTTGAAGTTACCCCTGAATTTTTTAATTCTCAATTAATTTTTTTAAATTTCAATTATTTTTTTAAATTTCAATTACTTTTTTAAATTTTAATTAATTTTTTTTAATTTCAATTAAATGTAAAAGTTAATTTTATTTTTTTCCTTTTTAATCAAAATCTTTCTTTTTCGGATTTTTCCGATATTCAGTGAATTTAACATGCATTGATGTTCTTTCCTAAGAAATTAAGTTTGGAATTACTTAATTCTGACAAAATATTATAATAATAAATAAAAATAATCTTACATTGTCAACCATTTTGGGTTATCCTTCCTCCGTGAACCTTGGGTTTAGATTTAGCACTACTCTCCTTATCCAGTTTGTATGCTGCTCTCCTTTAAATTCTATTTCATGTTGAGTTTTAGAAAGTGCCAAAGGTTCACTGGAAGTAGACTCCTTGGAAGTTGTTTCTTTTTCTACGACACAAGAACCACTTGGTTCATCGGAAAGAAGTATGTCTATTTTATCAATAAAACAGATACTGCCTTTATAAATGAGTGAATGTTTTTCGAATATGCTGCCAAAATTTCAACTTTACTCTCAAAGTATTTCTTTGTTTAAAAATTGATCTCTTCAATTATTTTCTTCTATGTCTTGTGTGTTAATTTTTTCTAGTCCCGCCTTCAAGTGGTTGACTGTAATTTTTT
This sequence comes from Phalangium opilio, assembly GCA_019434445.1. Classification (NCBI taxonomy): domain Eukaryota; kingdom Metazoa; phylum Arthropoda; class Arachnida; order Opiliones; family Phalangiidae; genus Phalangium; species Phalangium opilio. Next base: position 576,688 of record JAEQBA010002670.1, read on the forward strand.
CTTTTTTCGAATATTCGTTTATTTTTTAATTGACTTTATACGATTCGATAAAAATTCCATTATTATTTTTGGCAGCTCCTTATAATCTGGATCACCGTTTCTAAAGAAATTTAATATAACATGCTTGAAGTTAGTGTAGTGTATGGTGTTCAATGGGAAAGGTGACTTGGAGTGCCTGCTCTTATAATTTTTGGACTCGGGGAATGGTTGGTTCGATATCCCGTATGTCCATTTATCCCTCTTAAATGGGCAGTCGAATAATTCTTACCCTTGTTATTTACTTTTTTATAATTTCATCTAGAGAAATCATGTCAAATGCTAAATTTAAAACAAGAACCAATTCAACTATATTAGTACACACAAATGAAACTCTTGACCAAGCACCCATAAATGGGATGTTTATCGAAGCGCTTGATACTTACAGGGAAAAGCCTCTACAGTCTGTTTGATTAAATTAATCAAGACATTTTGACCAGGAGATGGTAAAGGCGTGAGTAAGAGAACTTCTCTGTCTTCAAGTTTTGTGAGGAGCGGAAGGCTATACATTTTCAGGTTGGTTATAATTGAGGATTCTTTTGTTCGAGCGTACTGTAAAAATTTCCACATTCTATTGTATATATATTTAAGTTTCATTAGCAACACTTGGAACAATGTCTACCTTTTCTAACTCTATGTTCCCGACAGAGAGAATTATTCTTTTTCCGGGTATTTGGCCAATCACTCGAGACAATTCTTCCAATTTCGAGTGTTTTCTGGCGTATCCAATTATTTCATTTGTAATAATTCCACCACGGTTGGTGTGTACAGCTTCATAAATAATAATTATATTTAAAAATTTTCCATATTAACCTTTATAACTTGTTAGTTATTAAGTTTCCAACTTTAATTTTACAATGATAAAAACTAGTGCGGCTTCTTAGTGGTCCTTAACTTGCTGGTTAATTATCTACACAATAATTTTACCTGGCGAATGACACGAAACAATTATAAGCCTGAAAGCTCTAAGGATTGCTCTCTCAAAACTATCGAAATTGTGCTTGTTGCACCATCGATTTACTTTTAAATTTTCTAGGAACAAGTTCAGATTACCCGGCGCTTGTAAAAGTTCAAATAAGTATATATTCGTGTTCAAGCCAATTGAAAAAAAAAAGAAATGTAAAGTAAGCCCAGGGTTAACGTTTTCATAATTTTTAAATAGCTAAAACATTAATTTGAAGTTGCAGAACAAGAATATCGACTTCATTTTGTTTATAAGTGCGTGGTAACCCGCCCTTATACCACTTTCTAACATTTGGAATGCCATTGAACATTTCAGAAAAACGAAAGGTGTTCTGAAGGGGAAAAAATACCGCGATAGCAAGAGGCTGTGCTTCAAGGCCCAATATCGTGCTTATCATGCAATGCTATTACTAAAGCAACAACGAGACATCATAACTGTGTCGTTTCCTTCAGCATATAGGCAAACATGTAAAATGTTACTTTTATTTTTTTTATTTATTTCCAGAATGCTAACGGACGATTGTTACGGTATTACCCCCTTGAACTACAGCTTACTCATGCATTTTTAAATAAAGAAATGGTTTTCTACTCTAAACTATTTACTTTCTTTATAGCCCAGACACTTGAGCAATCCAAGGGATACGTAGTCTCCCACCACCACAAACCCAAGGAAATTTGGAATGTCACCTAAATAATCAAAAATGAATGCAAGCAAGTCAATATCATTGTTTACCTCTTGCTCAAATATGTACAATTTCTCTGTTGTTTCATAACACTCAAATTTATAATTTATAAAAAGCAAGCTTAAAGTGACAAAAAAAAAGAAATGTCCTTGACGAATACAATTTTTTCAGACATGAAACAGGTTTTCATAATTGTTCTTTACATGAATAAACTTCTTTTAGAATCTCGAATCCGAATGCAAAAACAAACAATTCGTTTCAATCTAATTATTACGAAATGAAAACTTAAAAAAAAAATTTATAGCGCAAAGTTGTGTTCACTATTTTTTGGGTTTGATCAAATGTGATGTCACTATTTTTGCGTTAAAACCGTCCGGCAGCTTAGTGATAGAAATATAATACGTTGTTGTTGAGGGAAAAAAAACAATCTATAGCGATAAATAGTAAGTACTTTCCGTATAAGTGACTTTCACGTGAAAAAAAAAACTAACATAAAAATCAAGGTTGGAATCGGGGTCGTGGGGTTTTACTTTTTAGTGAAAAAGTCACACGGTATCAGCCCTTCATCTCTAAGTACTAAAAATTAGCTTCAATGATAACAGTACATTTCTTACTGAACATGTATTTAAAACCCACGACTCTGATATCTCCAATATCTACACAAAATCTGCCATTTTTCAATGAGAGTAAATAATTTCAATCTTTCATGGTCCCATGCCCATCAAACTAGGAAGCTTGCAAAGGTAAATTACGCTTCGTTATATTAAATTTAATACATGCTGCTGCATGATGAAAAGAGACAATAATTCTTACTGGCACTTTCCATTTCATTTTGTTCATTTTTTTTGAAACATTTCCTACAAAAATTGATAGAAATTAAATTATTAGTATAGGTCGTTTACAGACATGGAGGATTCAAAACATTTACACTTGAAGGTCGGGCTCCCTGGAGGACAATAGCAGACCGGCTTTTGTCCTCTAGTTAGCCAGGCTTCACTGTGCAAATCATATGAATACTCCATGCGAGTAAACCATCTTTTCAAAAATATATCCAACGTTCTCCTCGAAAGTATATGCATAGTTTACAGGCATGTAGGATTCCTGACATTAACACAAGGCAGACGATTTTACACACTTAAGTTGCCTGGTCTCCTTGTGCAAATGGTATGAATCCTCCTTGCGTGTAAACTATGCATTCATTAAAAGTTTCAAAAACAAAATTGGAATGGCTTTAAACGAACGTCATGTCCACAGTTCCTACTATTTATTTCCATAATCATTACTCCTTGTAACTTTTTAGGCCCATATTTTTAAATCAATGTATGACTATTTATGAAAATAGTGACACAAAAGCCGACAGTAGGCCTTACTCTCTTATTAAGTGGTCACAGGCTTATTTTAAGTGATACATTTAAAATACAACAAACTTGAGCCCTTCTAAACCGATACATCACTAAGCAGAATTACATAACTAAACATTTTCAGACGAACTTAGGCGTTAAAGTTCAAACTTAATTAGTCTAAACGTCACTCTTCTTCCCCAAACAGATTACATGACGAACTTTAAAATAACAAAGCACCTTCTCTGCATCATAAATTCAACTCCAAAATGTAATGTGGTTCTGTGAAACTTCGTTTTAACCAATATTGTTGTAGTGTCAGTTAAAACCAACATATGCGCCAAGTCTCCAATTTTTCTACTAAGGGATATACGTACTAATACTGTGGCTCATTTATTGCGTAGATGTATTAGTGATGTGTTGCCCCTCTGTGTAAACCTCAAATAGTATTGTATAAAAAAGATTAACCAGGTAAGACCAAAGAGAAACACTTTTTAACAAATGGCGTAAGGGGATCTAATCTGAAACCCTCTTGCTTATTGGCGAAACAAATAATCGATTATTATCTTGTTCATTGTCATATTTACACTATTTTATTTTCATTTTAGCGTAAAAGTTGGCCACTCATTCTTTGTCGCTAGCGATACGGTATTTTTATGGGTCTAAACCCCAGTTTAAAGCAAACCACAACGGATATTACTGACACTGAAGCAAACAAATACTATAGGTAGTTTTCACACGTGGAGGATTCATACCATTTACATCGGGAGGCCGGGCTATCTGGCGGACAACAACCCGTCTGCTTTTTTCCTACAGATAGCCCGGCTTCCTGCTGTAAATGGTATGAGTCCTCCACGTGTGAAAACTATCTATCGTTAGAGAAAATACGTGGCAGTATACCCCAGAGATCTGGATTTACATAAAAAATATTTTAGAATAAGTCGGTATCAATTAATTCGAATTAGGGCATTCGAAAGATTACTTTAATTAAAATAAATAAGCTTAATTTGACGGATAATCACTTTTGGAGGTTTGGCGACCCACGTGCATGCAGCCCTGCCCAAGCCCAACCCCAACAGTCACACGATCTCAATGCAAAGGCCCAACGAAATTTTCAATGAACTCACTATCGTTTTCCTTCGAAGGCGAAGTACTTCTTTCTCTAGAATTATCTTGTCTCCTATCTCTAGAATTATCTTGTCTCCTATCTCTAGAATTATCTTGTCTCCTATCTCTAGAATTATCTTGTCTCCTATCTCTAGAATTATCTTGTCTCCTATCTCTAGAATTATCTTGTCTCCTATCTCTAGAATTATCTTGTCTCCTATCTCTAGAATTATCTTGTCTCCTATCTCTAGAATTATCTTGTCTCCTATCTCTAGAATTTTCTTGTCTCCTATCTCTAGAATTATCATGTCTCCTATCTCTAGAATTATCTTGTCTCCTATCTCTATAATGTTCTCGCCTCCTCTCTCTGGAATTAGAGCGCCTCCTTTGTCTTGAATTAGACCGCCTCCTCTTTCTATATCTCGACGACATATTAATTAAATTTTAATTTTAATTTTAAAAATTTCGACCAAATGAAAAGCGTAGTTAGAACAAAGCGAACAAAGGAATGAAATGAACTGCGGTGACTGCCGTCTCGAGTCAAGTTTCACAAAGCTGCGCAACAGAATGGATCTACGGGGGTTCAACAGTACCTTAAAAACCAAAGGACGTTAGCAGAGCTGTAAATAAGTATATTCTATTAGTGGGGAACAGAGGCTCGATGAGGGTGCTGAATTTTTTTTAAACTAGTCCTCGGGACCAGTGACCCCCGCGTATACAATATTAAACTGCTCCTTTATTTTTTACTAATCCTGATAAAAAATTAAGGGAGTATTTCGTTGACGCACAGTCCACTCGATCACGCTTTGGCTAATTCATAGGCTATATAAGCGAAATACACATTTTGAATCAAAAATCAGTCAGCTTTTAGCATGGCCGTCTATAGGACGAACCGAGGGGACCGTCATAACGCATCAAAGCGTACGAGATTTGAAATCACAATCGATTTTGATGATTTCAATGGTTTTAGAATGATTTTTAGGCGATTTGAATGCTTTGAGAGCGATTTTCACCATTTTACGAAGATTTCGGAGCGATTTATGTGATTTAAAGGATTTAGAATTGATTTGAATGATTTGTACGATTTGAATGACTGGTGACTTAACGAGGGAATGATTTGCTAGTTATTTGAATGACTTGCTAGTGATTCGGTATTGATTTGATAGTGATTTTAACGATTTGAGGATTTCTTGATTTGACTGCTTTGTATAGTGATTTCACTGCTTTGTATAGTGATTTCACTGCTTTGTATAGTGATTTCACTGCTTTGTATAGTGATTTCACTGATTTTTAAAGAGATTTCACTAATTTTTGCCGCGATTTGAACGATTTGATTGATTTCATAGCGATTTTAGTGATTTGCTAGATTTGGGAAGTGATTTGAATGATTTGAAAACCTACGTCTATGAGATTTGAAGGAGTGACGGCCCCCTCGGGACTAACACAGTTTTTTTTGGCCCTAATTTTGAAAATATTGGCTGAAATCGGTTGACATTTTTCTGAGATGTGCAAAGTTGCTAATGTTTCTCTTTCATGGAATTCAAAGAATTTTTTTTAATTAAATTCAAAGAATTTTTTTTTAATTAAATTCAAAGAATTTTTTTTAATTAAATTCAAAGAATTTTTTTTAAAATGAAATTCAAAGAATTTTATTTTAAAATGAAATTCAAGGAATTTTTTTAAATGAAATTCAAAGAATTTTTGTTAAATGAAATTCAAATAATTTTTTTAAATGAAATTCAACGATTTTTTTAAAATAAACTCAAAGAATTTTTTTTAAAATAAAATTCAAATAATTTTTTTTAAACTAATTTCAATGATTTTTTCGAACTATTTTTAAAATTAGTAATTGTAAAACTCTGCCTTCCATTTCGCATTTTAGCGCCTGCGCTGTAGACGTTTTGGAGCTGAGAGTGCGCACACATGGCACTGGAGCAACCCCCTTATTATCTCCCAGGGAGCACAAAAATAGAGGAGAGTCAAAGATAGAAGGGGTGAGGCAAGCTATAATGGCCGGGCACCATGGCTCTCACGCTGTAGACGTTTTGGAGCTGAGAGTGCGCACACATGGCACTGGAGCAACCCCATTGTTATCTCCCAGGGAGCACAAAAATAGAGGAGAGTCAAAGATAGAGGGGGTGAGGCAAGCTATAATGGCCGGGCACCATGGCTCTCACGCGCACCTACCTCCGCGCACAGCCGAGGAATAAGACGTTACGTGATCCTTTGAGAAGGAAATTCAAAAAGGGTAAACACGAAAATATGCAGAAGCAAAATTTAAAAAAAAATTGTGTAATTTCACGTAATAAAAGGTTTTAACAACTTGCTAATTAATTAGTGTCAATTTTAGTCAACAAAATAAATTTATTTTAAAAATAGTTGTTTCTTTTAGTATGGTCTTTGAGCGTCTATAGCTGTTTTTCTTCGTGTTAGTTTTTACTTCCAGGCGAACTGGTGGAGTTTTTTACTCTGCATTCTGCAACGCCTTCCACGTTGATGCTTCGTTTTCTTTTTTGTTTCTAGCTCGCTTTAATTATCTTCTTACTTTATTATTCACTTTTAACCTTATTCCTGAAGCAATTTCAGTGGTATTTCCAGCAGGAATAAATTTTTTTGGTAATTATTCTATTCTTGTTCAAAATTTTAATTATTAATTTTTACCCCTCTGTACCCCATAGGTTTTTTGTAGGCCTAAATAGTAATGAATTAAAACTATCCATGAAGAATGTTTACTTCACGTACCTCAATTTATTATACAATCTAAATTGAAGTTAAATAAGTCGAATGAAAAACCCGAAGCCCTCTGAAATATTTTATTAATTAATAGAATTTCAGTATCTAGGGTCCATAGTGTGTTACCACGAACTTTGTAGTGACGTCACATGCTCTTATCTCTTACCTTATTTTCAGGCGTCCATATTGGAAGTCGCGAGACGTCGTCAGCTTGGGCAATACAAATTCGGGACCCAATATTGACGTCACAGTTTCCTCCCCCCCCAGCTTCGCGGTAGCACACTATTACTGTGAATTTGAAGGTTTGTCCTATAGAGCTATTTCAGTTGGGGAAAAATTTCGTCGCACCGTAAGGTGAATTCTATAATTGTTTGGCATTAAATCATCAGCAATCATCCCACGAAACTCGTCTTGACGAGGGACAAAAATTTACAAGCGGGTCTTGCGAAATATTTAAACGCTAATAGAGTAATGATGAGGGAACTATTTATTGTGTATGTGATTCGGTTTAGTAACCTTGCTCTAAATGCTCCGATGTTGGGAAGAATGACGTTACAATTGCCCCGCTTAGTGGTACACTTCTCTCGAAGAGAAGTATTATATACGTCTGGTTTGGCCTATGTATATTTTTTTTAAAATTGAGCAAAATACAGGAATGGTTTTTCGATAGAATTGGTACTTCTACATTTAAGTATTATTTTGTATTTTTGTAACAGGTTTTCCGCTATTTCATCAACTAATAGAATGGAGGACCAAAAGTATGACGGAATGGCCAAGCCAACCGTCTTGAACTTTCAAAATGGGAGTGGTACGGAAGAACCGATCACTTATCCCACAAACGTCCAACCCATAGAAAATATGGGTATGGCTCATCATAATTACGACGTAATCGTCAAGCCAACAGTCGTAAAGACTGGTAATGGGCGTGGTACGGAACAAACGACCACAGACCCGACAACTGTCCAACCCATAGAAAATATGGGTATGGTTCATCAGAACTACGAAGGAATGGTCAAGCCAACAGTCGTAAAGACTGGTAATGGGCGTGGTACGGAACAAACGACCACAGACCCGACAACTGTCCAACCCATTGAAAATATGGGTATGGTTCAACAGGACTACGACGGATTGGTCAAGCCAACCGTCAAAAACACTGCCAATGGGCGTGGTAAGGAAAAAACGAACACAGACCCGACAACTGTCCGACCCATAGAGAATATGGGCACGGTTTATCGAAATAGTCATGTGATTCATAAGGCAACTTTACATACTGACAATGAGATTGGTACGGAACAAACGACCACTAGCCACGAAAACGGCAAATTCATACAAAACATTGAAAAAAATTATGGTTCATTGAAAAAATCCGATTCGAGCGCAGTTATCCCTGAAAATAAAGGATCATGTGAAAACGATACTTGGAATGTTTTAAAGACACCTTATGCACACCGTAAAAAGGCAGGAGCTCCACTTCGCGAATATGACATTAACCATAGAGCTTCTGAAATAAAGCATGAATTGATGTCGAAAGAGTCTAAAAAAAACCTTTAATCAGTGATAAATTTTTGCGCCAAATTAATATGAAAGCTAATAAACTAGCTACTGAAGAAACACTTTCCCAGCCATCTGATACCATTTTAATAGATATTGATTATGAAAACTTAATTAAGAGGCCAATGATACAATCTGAAGGATCAAGATTTATAGATTCACTGAAATATAAAGTGCCGATATTAGATAAATTCTTTGTGCAGCTGTCTGAAAAGTTTTTGGAAGAATTGGACGTCGAACTATTCCTAGAAGCATTTGGATCGTGTATTTACGATACTGAAGTCCTTATGAAACAAAAACATTTTAAAACTGATAGCCCTGTTAATACAGTTGTTGGCGTTGATCCAAAAATTGTTGAAATTATGCGATTGATATTCCAGTGTTTAATTCCACTCTTTCATGCAAAAACCAATGTATTATTGGAATCTGACCACGTTAAAAAATTTGCACATAACGATGTTTTGATTTCAATCGTCTGTAAATATCTCAATAAGAAATGTGAATATAATTCAAATGAATATAGAAATAAAAGTCGAGGTTTTCAAAGACAGTTGTTTGAAATTATGGACAAAGAAGCGGTAACTTTTATTAAGAATAAACATGAATTCGAGAAAACGACCGACAAAAAGACAAATTTTACAATATTGAAGGAACAAAATTCCAATTCTAAATTTCAGTTATACGACGTAGATAGTATTGCAGAATCAACCTTCACTTCATGGTTGCTGAAACTAGATGTCCAAGAGACTTTGGATATGCACGGACCAGACGTGCTTGCAAATGTCGCGATAATGAGAAAGTGGCGCAATTGTAGAATATTCGTATCGAATCAAAACAAGAATATTTCTATGGTTGCTGTTGCATTTTACGACATTTTGTCGGAAAGATTTGGGGCCGAAACACAAATAGTGTTAGATCTATTGTATTTCAATAACTTTGCTTATAACGAAACACTAATTTTGTTTGCCACTAGATTTATTACAAATGAACAAACGTATGATACGTTTGAAGCTAAAGATAAAGCCAAAGAAATGAAACGGCAATACATGGAAAAACGAAAAATATTACGATCTACCCAGATCTATGAAAATAGAGCTTTTGAAAATGCTACACAAGATAAATGTATCATTGTATCCGAAACCCAGATCGGTGAAAATGAAGTCATTGCGACTGCTGCACCAGACTGTGGTATAAACCGTAGAAATTTCCATGGGATGCTGAAGAACGTAGAGTTAAATGACATTCTTACTACTCCACAAAACATTAAGCACACAGTCTCAAAATCTGAAGGACACATTGAAAAAATTGGTACCTCTAATGGCACAAAAGCCATGGGTGGTATACAAAAAGTAACCACACCACAAAACATTGAGACCACCGTCTCAAAATCCCAAGAACCAAGTGAAAAAATGGGTACCTCTTAAGGCACGGGTGGAATACAAAAAGTAACCACTACAGTAAAAAAAACTTTGGCCTGTTAAAAATCTTCATGAAAAATTTATTGTCAGCAATTTAATAGCATCTGATGAAAGATTACCAGAGGGCCAAAAAAGGCCTTAATTACTCATTATTTCCCAAAAATTAAAATATTACCACAGGTTACAGGTAACAAATACAACTCTTCTGAAAAGGAAGGAAGTAGTGGAACTAAAGTGGTTTTACTAGGTGAAAATATTTCTAAGGAAACATTAGGAGTAGATCGTTGTGATACCATAAAATCAGTGGAATCTGTTTGTGAAACTGATACCAATAAAGAGTCTAGCATAAATAACCGTGGTGCTTATCGAACAAATTTTTGCACTAAACTGGACAACAATGAATTAACAGAAATTCTTGAGTCTGCTCTTTGCGGACAATTAGATGGTAATGTTTACACAACTTCGTTCCCAGTAAATGTTGAACCAAAAGGAGGGGACCTTTTCATCTTTAAAGTGGAAAAGGACAAAGTAAACGAAGTTATACGATCAGACAGGATTATGTGGAGAAAATTCTCAAAACCAAAAAAAGGTAACGAAGAGATAAACAGATGTTATTATTATCTGAGGCCTGGGAAAGGTTTAAAATACGATCGTAAGTTTTCCAAAACCACTTATGAGTTAAACAACTCTTCTATTAAAGAATTTGCGGCTATTGCGGTACATTATGCTGGAGATGAAAAATTAGTCCCACGCAAAAAGCACGAAGTAAAAGTCAGTAACAGTATTTCTGCGCCACAATCAACAACAAATGTTACTCATTTCCCAGAGAATGAAGTTTGTTTGCTGAAAATGCAAAGTGAAGTTCAAGATATGAATGAAGATGTTTTGTCCATGGTAAATAGCACTAGTTCTACAGGAAGAGCGCGTACAAGTGCTGTTTCTGCCAATTGTTCTGCCAATGTTATTGGCTTAGCTATGGGACCATTGAAGGACTTTATTAAAGAAGTTACATATTATGAAGGACAACTTATGATAATTTTTGGGTTTATGGGTGCTCTTGATAAAGCCAAAACATTGCTTAGAACTACAAGTTCTTCTATTATAAATCAAATTGTCCTTAGTACAATGTGTAATATGGAAGGTTTCGTAATATCAGGTATTTCCGTGAGAAACACAGAATTGTCAAGAAACCCTCAGTTCCCGGTGTTATTTATGCTCCATCAAAGATCATGCATCGAGGCTGACAAACTTTTTCTCGAAAATTTTGTTATACCTTTGTTGGGTCTAAAAGTGTTTGGAAAAAATTTACAATAGTTCACTGTAGAAACGGCTTATCTGACTGCATGACGGTCATTTGCGAAGGTATAAAAATAGAACAGCGCAAGAATCAAGACTTTGACTCTTATGAATTGAACGCCAATTTTAAAAATGATTTGCAGAGTTCTGTAAAAACTCATAGATTTGACGGTATTATCTTGAGTTGCATAATTTTTAAAATAGATATAATGATTACATTTAATAAAGGTTATGAGAAGTTGGGACAGTCCAAACAATCACTAAATCTTCCCCAGTATGATAGTTTTCCAAGTGAAAATATAGTGGACTTCGTGGTCTCTGTAAAATATCCTAAACTTTTCAAAGCTGTTATAAACCTAAAAGAAAATACAACAGCTGACGATATGGCCTTGCTGTGCATTTTAAACAATACAGTTAGCTATGAAGGAGTTAGCAAATGCTATTTGGTACGTAATCCCATCGGTGATAAGGTGTACTTAATGAACTTGGAACAAGATTATTGTACGTGCAATCACTCGCCAAGTTGCTATCACATGAGAGCAGCGGAACTCTTTCAAGATGAAAATAGGAAACGTTGCGAAACAAGAGAGGAATGAAATGTTCAATACAACCTGAACGAATTGATACGAAAAAGGAAACGGTCAGAGAACAAAAAAACTGCAACATTTCTTGCAAAAAGAAAAACAAACATGCAGGCAGTCAACTCCAGTTAAAAATTCTAATCTAGAAAATTTTACTTTTGAAGACTCTTTAACAGATTGCAGTTTGAAGGATGCAGATATAAAAGTTGACCTGGAAAGTAAAGATTATTACGAGATCACAACTAATGTTATCAAATCAAATTTAAAGGAGAATAGAAATAAGGAAGAAAAAACTGTTTCCTTGTTTACTGTCATAATGAGACTATTGATTTTGAATTATTTGAATGTGAATCAATTTGCCAGGATAACTTCAAAAGCAAATATTTTTTGGAAAATCTTTTACCCCAGAAATACATAGACGGTGGCTACTTAGCCAAATCAATGTTTCTTTACTGAGATTCATGGGTAGAGAAGATGACTATGTACTTGTAACATCCACTATTTATCAGTATATGTTTTTGCCAGATATTCAAGAAGACGACAATCTCGTTTTTCATTTCCTTAAAAAACATAATGTACCTGTGTCTCGCAAAAGAGATTTTTTTAAACGAGACTTATAGAAAAGAAAAATACATTCATGAAATACTGCCCCTTCAGAATAACAGCTGGGATTGCGGTTTGTATGTACTAGCATATTTTTATTACATTTTGCAAAGGGAACCGGTAGAAAAATGGCGCAGTATAGAAAGTAACAAGGGCCGTAGGTGGATCTATCACATGGTTGAAAAATATAAGCAGCGCGCCCCAATTATACCAGAAGATTAAATATAAATTGAAAGACTGAATTTTTTTTAAATAATTACAAGAAGAGGGAAATGTAGCAATTGAAAATTATTCCTATGAATTAGAAAATTTACTCAAACTAGGAATATGAAAGTACAACGTGACCATCAAACAAGTGGTAACTGGTGAAAGATTTTTATAAATACTCATGGTTGGATACTTTCAAACATTAACAAAAGAAATTTAAAATTGGATTAAATTTTATATTTTAAAGAACAGAGGCCTGCATTGACGCAAATGGATTACCCAGAAATTGAACCTTGCGAAACGGAAGAACCAATTAAACTAGGCGAAATCTAAAAGTGGCCTTACCTAGCCTAGCGCTCTTTTACAGTCTGGTGCTATGGCGTTGGCTTAAAAGGCACTTGCAAATTCCTCTGCCGCCAACCGCAAAATAATGGTTATGCCGAGGGATTTTGATAATTGGAAAGCGGAAAAGATCAAAGAATCACAAAATACCACCGTTTTTTTTACCCAGCCACATGGAACGCCCTTTACATGGTCTAATTTTTTTCCTTAATCGTTTTTTGTTATTTTATTTTTTATGTATGTTTCTTATTCTTTGGCGTTACATTTTTTTAATTCTTTCTTAATGACAATAATATTTTTTTAAAGTAATTTTTAAACAATATAGCGCAATATGTTTCGTGGCTGGGGATTGAAACTCGTCTGTCACTCCTTGGGTAACATTATACAAAGTATTGATTCCGCTCCAAAAGATGAAGACGAGTAAATCCGTGAAAATTGTCACTATATAATTACCACATTAAGTTTATTAAGCAAGTTTTAGTTAAGTTAGGTTTTATGAATATTATTTTTGCGTGAAAATTCGTTAATCGTTGGGAAATAGTCGCGATACCCATTTTGGTTTGTGGTAATACTTTTAAGGAGAAAAATCTCACGCGAAAATGAAAAATAAAACTCGCGAAATATAGTAGCAACATTACCTAAATAAGTTTAGTTTCAAAAATACATTTTTCTCTTGACGATAATCAACTGGCCGGTTATAAGTATGTAAATTGTTTAAATTATAAAAAATATACGCGCAAACTGAACGAGACAGAAAAAACTGCACAAAGAAAGTAACTTGAAGTATCGTGATTGCTCTTCGAGGTGTGTTTCTTGAAAGTGAATGTGAAAGACGCGCATTGACCTAAAAATATTGGAAGTCGTCTAGGACACTCGCAGTGATGGTTTTAAAGGAATCATAGTAACACTGTAATAACTTTAGGAAATCTTTTCGGTGCAACTTCACTCTTTTCAACAGAAATCCGGCATCGTTTTCTGTTTCCACGATCATCCATGAAGCCTGGTCCACATGAACACTGGTCTACTGGCACACTACGAAGTTTGGCTTTGAGAAAAGCGTCGATAAGTTTGCCAGTGTTTTCTCGATCATCTGATCTTGCGCTGATTACTCTATGAAGAACACATACCATGGCAAAGCGTTCAGATTTTCAGCAACACCCAATCAGCTATAACAACAGTGAAGCTGCTTTAAAGGGACTTGAAAGTAGTTTACAGCCGTGTAGACACCACAAGAGGACTCAGCTGCACTACTTTTGTGGACATAAAGGTTATCATGGGCAAGAAGAAGCGAAGAGCTAAAGCCTTAGTTCATTCTACCATAGTTTGCAGTTTCCATAACCTATAGCTTGGAAAATACTGAACTACAAAGTTGAAGAAAAAAAAACTTCTCAAACAAAAATACAAAAAAGGCAAACGGCATTTTTATATAAGTGTAGTGTCAGCTTCAGTTTTAGCGACAGAAAGAACACGATCGATTTATTTCAAAAAAAAAAAAAATCATAATTATACATTTTTCTTGGTTCTGAGTTCATTTTCCCAAAGACAGTGTGAGACAGTTGAAATTTGTCTTCTTAGGATGAAAAATTTAGGTTTGTTGCTACGATAGCGTTTTCAACTTCAAATAAATCTAATTAAATTAATGTTTAAATCTTAGGCGTTGTAATATTATAAGGATTATTTTCATAGGGAAAGGTTATACTGTAAATAATACTGAATAAAAGAATTACTCCATATTACTTTAGTCTTGTTATTTAACCATGCCTATAAAAATAGTAAATAATTATTAGAAACAATGAAAACGTATTTACCAAAAATATATTCGCAAAACCATTTTGCAATAAGATATTTAAAAAATATATTTGCAAAAAAGTGAGTAATGGTTATAAATAATTCTTATTTAATTTTATGAACTGATCCGTACCGTTTCACTTGAAAAAAAAACCGGTTTTTTTTAAAAGTTTGCAAAAAATATTCAAGGTTCTGCAAGAGGTTTTCGGCATAAAAAACTACCAAAAAAATAAATTAAAGTTATAAATAATTCTTATTTAATTTTATGGACTGATCCGTACCGTTTCCCTTGAAAAAAACCGGTTTTTTTTAAAAAGTTTGCAAAAAATATTCAAGGTTCTGCAAGAGGTTTTCGGCATAAAAACTACAAAAAAATAAATTAAAGATATAAATAATTCTTATTTGATTTTATGAACTGATCCGTACCGTTTTCACGTAAAAAAACCGGTTTTGCAAAAAATATTCAAGGTTCTGCAAGAGGTTTTCGGCATAAAAAACTACCAAAAAAAATAGATTAAAGTTGTAAATAATTCTTATTTAATTTTATGAACTGATCCGTACCGTTTCCCTTGAAAAAAACCGGTTTTTTTTAAAAAGTTTGCAAAAAATATTCAAGGTTCTGCAAGAGGTTTTCGGCATAAAAAACTACCAAAAAATAAGTTAAAGTTATAAATAATTCTTATTTAATTTTATGAACTGATCCGTACCGTTTTCACGTAAAAAAACCGGTTTTTTAAAAAGTTTGCAAAAAATATTCAAGGTTCTGCAAGAGGTTTTCGGCATAAAAAACTACCAAAAAAAGTAAATAATGGTAAGTAATAATTGTTAATAAATTTCATAAACTAATCAGAACATACACTCACCCAAGTTAGTTCAAACTATAGTATCCTAACACTCTTTAATTTAAATATATATATTGTAGGAATGTTGCAAGACGTCGTCACAAGTCTATGATCCGAAGGGCCCATCGCGATTTTCAACGTGCGCGAAATGCCATATCCAAAGCCATGCATAAAGCCAAGAGGAAAAAGGAACGTTGCCTGGAATCTCAAATGGCTTCCAATCCTAAAGCCATTTTTGCGTATGTTAATAACACACGTGAAAGCAAGTTCACAATTGCGGAGCTACTACGCCCTGACGGTGGTCTCACTGATGACCCTGACGAAATGGGGGCTATTTTCAACACTCACTTTACCCGTGTTGCTTCAAATACTCTATTTCCCAACCCCTCACGCCCACCTAGTATCCAAGCTCGGGAAACCCTTGATGTGTTTACCTGTACGGCCTTTGATGTATTACGCCAGCTTACGAAGTTAAAAAACTCTAAATCCGCCGGTCCAGATGGTCTACACCCTCATTTGCTTCGGGCCCTTGCTCGTTCTATCTGCGGTCCGCTTGCCACCATCTTCAATCTTAGTTTCACCATGGGAACTGTACCGCTGGACTGGAAGGTAGCCAATGTTACACCAATCTATAAGAACCAGTAACTATCGTCCTATTAGCCTAACGAGTGTGGCTTGTAAAGTTTGCGAGCATATAGTCAAAAGCTTAATTGACACCCATCTGGCCGCCATTGCCTTTCTCCACCTTTCACAACACGGGTTCCGTGCTCAACGTTCTTGCACGTCAAACCTCCTTGAAGCATCCCATTCATGGGTTCGCTGGCTGGATGACGGGGGATCAGTGGATATAATTTACCTTGACCTATCGAAGGCGTTTGACACCATCCCGACGCAAGGAATCGTTGACGATCTTGCTACCGCTGGAATCACCGATCTAGCCCTAAACTAGCTTTCGTCGTTCATCTCGGATCGCCAACAACGAGTAGTTCTGCGAGGCGACCGCTCTTCATGTTTTCCTGTTTCCAGTGGAGTTCCCCAAGGCTCAGTTCTGGGCCCACTACTGTTTGGAATTTTCATTAACTCCCTGCCTGATGGCGTTCGCACTTCACACCGCCTCTTATTTGCTGACGATTCCAAACTATCCCATCGGATAGTTAGTCTACAAGACAGCCTCGATTTGCAAGAGGACTTGAACGCGGTCGTCTCTTGGGCTACGGCTTATGGCCTGCAATTCAACACAGGGAAATGTGAAGTGTTACACCTTGGCACAAGAAATCTCCGCCATCATTACTTTATTATCGGAGAACTGATTCCTGCTACCACGTGTGCCACTGATCTGGGTACTTTAATTGATGAGGGCCTTACGTTTGGCAATCACACTTCTAAAATTACTGGACGCTTGAATTCCATCACGGGTTTAGTGAAATGGAATTTTTACTTTCGATCACCCCGTTTTATGCGGACAGTTTACAACTCCCTGTTACTGCCATCGCTTGACTTTGCTTCTGTTATTTGGAGTCCTCCCCAGATGGGCCATAAAAATTTGCTCGTCAAAGCCCATAACCGATTTACAAAGTTAACCCAAGCATGCGGTCACTTGCCACCGATTCAACGAGACGCTAAACTTCACGTCATCTCGCCCTTGCTGCGTCACCGCGTTAATGATCTTCTGTACCTTTATGACCTTCTCAAAGGCACCATCGATATTCCGGTCACCGATTTCTTCGAGTCTAATCCTGAAGCACGTACTCGCGGCCATCGCCAAAAACTTCGAAAGCCACGTGCGCGTACCCGTTATTCTTTGCAACACTTTACCTCCAGGGTATTGAATGACTGGAATGGGCTTCCTATCGCTACCCTTGCCCTTCCGGGGCGAAACTCATTTCGCACTGCCGTAACGGCGCTATTTGCCTCTAATTCAGGCTCTATCGAATTTGATCTGCCGTATTAACAATATTTTTCTTTATTTTTCTCTATTTCTATATATAATTTCATATTTGTAGTTTTTTCATTTAATTTTTTATTTCTTGTTGTAATCCTTCACACTTTACCGCGAGGGAGGTTGTACATAAGCCCATGGCTTCACGACCCTTTACCTCATGTCTCTCTCAAATAAATAAATAAATAAATAAATAATTCAGTAGCCTATCTGCTATCCGTTATGTCAAACATTTCATCATTTATCTCTCTTTGCGACAGCAAATCACAGCCTGCGTTTCATCAGCAATAGCTGGGCTTACATTTTCATCCCCCTGGGTTAAGCTGTAAACTCAAATAGTACCGTTAAAACTCTTGGTGTACAGAAAAACTCGGGTTTATAGTCTCACATGTGAATGAACGGGGTCAGGATATTATTTTGTAGGTCCTTGTTTGCCGACAAAGTGTTTAGAACACAAATAGGCATCTCTCGTAATATTCTCCCTTACTTCTCTCATCCATTCTAACCATTATTTCGATATCAAGGGTTTTCTTTTCGGTTTCGGAAATGGCACAAAAGTTACCCCAACTTGTATTCTTTGTGCTCATATCTCGAATCACTATTACATTTTGGATATCCGCAGTGTTTCACCCTTCCCATCTTTAAATAAAATACTTATTAGACATATATTTTATGTTAGTCAATATTAATGTTACCTTCTAAAAGTTAAAACAACTGTTAGTTGTTAACCCTAACTGACCCAAATAAACGGTTAACCGTTAACAACTTGAAAATTTTCAAACCTAAAGGGAGGCGGAGCCGAGATAAGCGCGCGTCGATTTTTTTTCCTACGCCCATGCGCGTGACTTTTTGTCACACCAAAATTATTTCCCTTTCTCCCCCTACCCTCCTAGCATTTTCCGTACGTTTTGATGTGTCAAAGGCGATTGCCTTACCGAAGGCTGGAGTGCTTTATCCATACGTAGTTGTATTTCATCCAAGATGGGTCAAAACGACCGAGGCGCCGAAATTCAAGCAAACTTATCCAACAAGAATGACATTTTCGACCACTAGAAGTCGCTATATACAAAACTTATGGGTGGAGTTAAAATATAAGCAGACGAAGTTTCTCAATAAAGTATGCGAGGATGGTACTAGAGGCTAAAGATATGATCCGACGTTCTTAGAACATAAATCCGTTTTTGCTTTAAGCCTTAGCTAAAAAATATCCCGAATCATTACGAACGAATTTTTTTACGGTACCTTTGGCGATAAAAGGGATCGGTAGATGCGTGAGGGCGCGTGCTACGCATTGCCATTTGTTAACGCGGGTTTGACATGACTTTGCCTGTCCATGGGTTAGGTGGTTTTATAGACGAAAATAGATCGTTTTCAAAGAGACAGGGTTATGAAAGGTTGTTTAACTGATTAAACATGGCTGTTAAATTTTCATTTAGAAAAACTCGTCGTGGAGCTCGTTATTAACTATTCTGGATTTTCAATTTAAGAGCAAATCGAACCCGGTATTTCGCTTGAACTGTAATAGCGGTATTTGTTTATTCTGTATAACTTTTCCCAGGAATATGGAAGAATTGTCTAATATCTTACTGATGGGGAATAAACTTGGTTTTTTTTCATTATGAGGGCTATTTATAATTTCACAGTTTTGAAAGTATTAAAGGGAGAATGAAATGGTCAGACAACCAGGAATTAATATTTCTAAATTCATCGGGAACATTTAAGCCAAGATATGTGTCCAAATGCGACAAATTGCAGGGTTTTCGTCCGAATGGGAATTTGGTTAATTACCGTAGTAAAATCAACTTGAAATGCGGTAAATAGGGTCCAAAAATGAGTAAATTGTGGTAAATAGAGGCTTGAAATAGGGTTTTAAATGGGCTGAATTGAGGCTTAGGATTTTTTCACATCATTAACAGCGTCTTAGGAAACCCCTTGGCAATTTTCATCCTAATAATTTTCAGAATGGAAAAACCGACTGAAATCCACACACCTACTACTCGAAATTCGTGCCCAACATGTCCGACCTGCTGAATCCACTTTACAAGCTTACCCGCGAGGACGAAGGAAATGCTAGCATCTCCCTGTGTGCTGGTAAACTACGATCCAGTCAAGCCCATCTACTTAGCGTGCGACGCTTCGCAGGTGGGAGTCGGAGCAGTTCTGTCGCACTTGGACATCGACGGGTCCGAAAAACCTGTAATGTTTGCCTCAAGAACCCTATCTTCGGCAGAACGGAATTATAGCCAAGTAGAGAAAGAAGCACTTTCCCTGATCTTTGGAGTCACGTGGTTCCGAGAGTACATTCTAGGAAGGAAGGTGCAACGGTTTCTCCCTCCGACCACGTTGCAAACGATGAAGAGCTGAACTTTGACTTTATATTTTTCCTGGGAATATGTTCAGCCCGTATGCTTCAGCCCTCTTCGCCGTCTACGTGACTTCCCCCTTCGTTTTCGACTCGGTGTAAGGGCTGTGCGAATAGTACTTTTTAAGGTATTCGTCGAATACCAAATAGCAGTGTTTTTGGGAGCCATCTCTCGGCTCGGAATAGGAAAATGACCAAATAATTTGACCAAATAGTGTGAAGTTCAAAAATTCGACCAAATTTCAATTTCTATAAAACTATTCTACCAAATTTCAAATTTATAAATAATGGGACACGGAAAGGTACTTTTGAACAGCTGAAAACTTATTTTTCGACGAATCAAAGGTTTTATTTTAATCAAAATTAGGTTAGTTGTCAATATATCCCTACTCGTTTTGCAATGTGTGAGCTCTTTCATGATACTATATTTTTTAATAGGTATACTGTAGTGACATATTATTAGGAAGTTCAATACAGTTAGCTGCGCAGCGAGAAGTTGACAATAACCATTACCCGTTAAAACCTTTAACGGTTTATCTTTGTCTATGAACTTCTAAAGACTGAGTGGCTGATTCCAGCTATAGCCTCCTAGATCACGCGACTACCGAGTAATACGCGGGAAATACTTAACAGTAGCCACGTCAGAATTTTAAGGCTGTGTCTGCCGAGTCGCGTCATCTATGAGGCCACGGTCCAACGGACACTATCACAGCACCCATGGAGATAGGAGCATAATTATGTTCCTATCTCTATGACAGTGCCCTCAAATTCCCAAAATCAACAGAAATATTCAAAAACTGGTCGCGAATACCAAATAATTTGGTCAATAGACTGTTAAAAACATTCACTTTCAAATTGTTTTATCCGCTATAGAATAGTCGGTTTTTTGAAGCTCATTATTTGGTATACTCCTTTTTCTTTATAAAATGGGGAGGAAAGGGGGGAAATGTGCGCATGCGCGTAATCATGTTTGTATCATTCTGCGGTACGATCTGAAATTGCTCCAGGTTTTTCCTATGGGAGTTGTTGGTTGTTACTTTAAAACACTAAAAGGTGAATTTAAACATGGTTTGTTGTAGTTTCGTTGGTTGTTTAAGTAAATTTGGAAATCCGGGAATAAACTTCCATCTTTTCCCGAAACAAAGATATAATCTTTGGGCGAAAATAATAAATCGTAAAAACTGGAAACACCTTTGCCAAGTTCACGGGTATGTAGCAATTATTTTGTGTCTGGTTATCCAGGGTGGGAACCTAATGATCCAAACTAGATACCATCCCTGAATATACCATCAAACAGGATCTTTCCGATTCAAAATTAAAATTAGCTAAAGAAAGAGCTAAGAGGTGTAAAGAAAGAAGTGAAAAATAGGTATGTTACCTAAATTTCAGTAAACATGGTGTAATCAACTAAGCCTTTGTCTGGACGAAACCTTGTAAATTTTTCTTAATTCTTAGGAGGAAACCTATAAATGTTTTAAGAGTCGATTGACAGAGAAACAACGACTCAATCTTTCGTTAAAATTTCATAATTATGCCAGAAGAGAAATAAGCCTCGACGAAATCATTAACATTGAAGATAACTCTATTGAGATGAAACGTCACACGACTACATCTACAAGTTGTAATGATACATTAGATATGGACAATACTATAAACATGAGTGATTTAATTGGAGGTATAGATTATAAAGGACAGTATTTATAGTTAATAACCTAATGAAAAACGTCATTAATCATTACTCATTCAGATTCATCTACGCAAGATGTTTCTCATTCTACGGCTTATTGTAGCGAAGGGACTCAGACCAGCTACATTGATCTTGAAGTTGAAAACCGAACTTTACGGGAAGAGATTAAAAGACTGAATCTGTAAATGAAAAAGAACTGCTAGGGTGCCCAAAAAATCAAAGACAATGATGCCATGACAAACTTTTACACGGGTTTACCAACTTTTTCAATTTTCATGTGAATGAAATATTAAGGAAAAAATATCTACCACTAATAGGACCCGTAAACTTTCACTTTTGGATGAATTTCTCGCAGTCATGATGAGATTAAAACTAGGACTTTTTCATCAAGACATTGCTGATAGGTTTGAAATATCAACGACAACGTTCTCACGAATATTTGCTACCTGGATAAAGCTAATGAAGTTGGAGCTAGAGGAATTATTTCCGTTCCCAACAAGAGCTTTGGTTGACAAGTACATGCCCCAATGCTTCATGAAATATCCAAATACAAGAATTATAATAGACTGCACTGAAATTTTCATGGAACGCCCAAAATCACTTCAAACATAAAAAGCAACTTTTTCGAATTATAAAAGTGACAATACCCTTAAATTTTTAGTTGGAATAACTACTTGAGGTCTTTTGTATCGGATGCCTGAGGTGGTGGAGTCTCTGATAAAGTCATAACAAGAGATTCAAATCTCATAATATTATTAGATGAGGGTGATAATGTTATGGCTGATAAAGGCTTTTTGATAGATGACCTCCTTAAGAAAAAGAAGTGTGGTTTAAATTTACCGCCTTTTCTTAAAGCTCATCCACAATTTTTGGAAAAAAAAATATCGAAACAAGAAGAATAGCTGAATTCAGAATACACGTGGAACGGGCCATAGCTAGGATTAAAAATTTTCATATTTTTGATGGATTTATGCCTATCACTTTGGCTAAATTAATAACTGATAAATTTGCAGTTTGTTCGTATTTGACAAATATGTATGAACCATTAGTTTAATCACAATTTATGAAGTCGAAGAATTTAAATGTATGAACCATTAGTTTAATCACAAAACTTTTACAACATATGAAGTCGAAGAATTTAAATGTATGAACCTTTAGTTTAATCACAAAACTTTTTCAACATATGAAGTTGAAGAATTTAATACAATTCTTTAATTTTGTACTTAATCTTATGAAATATATTTTTATTAAGCTCTGTGACGTGTAGAAAAAAATAAATTCATATTTTAGTGGCTCCTATGTGAAACTTATTTAAATGGGAATAACATCCGAATAATTCAACTATATAGGAACTTTGTTTCACTAAGGAATTTAAATTTATCATCATTCTAATTTGTTTATTAGAAAAGGAGCTATATATTTAGTAAAAAATGCTTGCATTTTGGTAGTAATTTAGATTTCCAAAACTTTTGGTCAAATAAAATTCTTTCTCTATAAAGTCCTCCTTATTTTGCTTTATTGTATACAACAAAGTCTGCCCACTTAAGTTTTTTAACGGCCATTTCGCCATGAACTTGAGCGTAATAAGATTTTCTATCTCACATTATTGCACCATTAAAGTTATTAGGCAGAATGAGGGGAAACTATTTACGATTTTCGATATTTTTATTTTCGTAATATCGGTACCTCTTATAGAACATGGACATTTTATTTCTAATGTGCCCTTAGTAGGTTCAGACAAATCGGTCATTATGCCATCGCCACTTGCACCAATGAATGTATTGAAAAACCACTTGGTTCGACAGTAACGATAAATATTTTTTCATACGCTTGGCGAGCAATCGCTTGTCTCCCATACGACCGAAACCGTCCCATTCGACCGAAAAATACCGCACTTTGGCGGATTTTGAATTCTGTCCAATGGGACTAAAATCTATGCTTAAAGGTAACTGTTTTTGTGGTTTATTTTTTAATAATTTTTAGTGAAATTAGTGTCTTCAGAATACAAAAAAAAAGAAATTATTTTTTGCAACATTTATTTGTTACGCATAACACAAGTTAACGGCTACGCCATCGAGTAGAGATACAGCATTTTTAATTGCTTGATCATTTCGGTTTTTTTTTCGAGTTTTCATATATTTTAACTAAATTTTTATACCTTTCATTTAATTTTAAGTACTTTTTATCAATGACAACTTCGCTCTTTCCAACATCAAGATTAATTTTATGATCGCGGTGATCAGAATATAAAGATTGAATTATTTCTACGAATCTAAAAAAGTGAGGTTTGTTGCTTAAGCGGGAATTTAACTTGCAGTGGAATCCTTCCAAATGGTTGTTGGCACGGTACGCGTAATTTCCGAAATGGTTCCACATTTCTGGTGGATGAAGCGAACTTTCTAGCCATGTATTTACAAAATAATCCAAGAAAGTAGTAACGCTAGCGTTGCCGGTAGGGAAATCATTTTGAATTTCCAACCAAACCTCCGAATGTTCATAAACTGGAATCAAAGCGAAAGCCATTACACGTCGAATCATTTTACGCACAGAGATATACGATTTATACAGCTCTGACAATCCTTTGGTATTTGCAGCTCTCCATATCGCTTGACAATAGTGAAATAAACATCCCTTTATCGTAGAACAAGGAAATGTGCTTCTTAGGGACGAAATCATTGCTCCTTCGAAATCAATTTGGAAGGTGCTGGGGGAAAAACACATTCCGCGTTCAGTAGCCGCTTTTTGAATTAGGAGTAATAATCGTGAATAAATTGACGCTGCATGACCAGGAAGTAATGCGTAAATAACTGGCAGCATGGATCCTTTATACAAGAAATCGTCGGCCGCAAATGCAACAATCCTATCGTCCATGCCGTCGTCTATAAGAAGAAAGTTTTCTGAACATTCGTACACTTTCGTCCAGTTGCCTTCCAGAACGATATCTCGTCTACTCTGAGGATTGACTGGATAATGTTTCGACGCTTCTCGGTACATAGCGGAACGAACGGATTTATATTCAGGTAGAATTGCGTGAATTTGCAACTCGTCCAATCCTTCTGAAAGAGCTTGCCGCTTTACTTCTCCGAAGACTTCCGAATATACTTTTCGTATACGTTTCGCTGACTGATCAGCAGATACTTCAGACACCATCTTTGCTTTGGCTTTCAACTGCAACACCAATTGAGTATCTGGTCCATGGCTTGGATGGGCTTCCGGAACTGTAGAAGTTATAATTCCTTCGACAGTGGTAATCTTTAGGTTGCAATTTTTGTTCCTACATACATAATAACAAGACTTATCCTTGACTTTGTTCAGATTGAATAAATAGCCGTTTTTAACATAAACAAATCCACCTCTATTTACAATTCGTTCCATTGTAGCCTGAAGAAATTTAATTTTAAAATGAACCCCGAAATTGATTTCCTTACTTAATATAGTACCTATAAAAAACAACATCAGCAATTTTTTTTTATTTTCAAACGCTGTCAACGATAAAAAATTTATTTTTATATCGA
Source organism: Phalangium opilio (assembly GCA_019434445.1). Classification (NCBI taxonomy): domain Eukaryota; kingdom Metazoa; phylum Arthropoda; class Arachnida; order Opiliones; family Phalangiidae; genus Phalangium; species Phalangium opilio. Next base: position 601,681 of record JAEQBA010002670.1, read on the forward strand.
AAAATACGAAATTAATCTAAATTATTTATTGGATATGAATATACTGAAACGTCTACTATTAAAGGTACATTGCTTAAAATTTGAATCCGCGGGTCTAAACGATACCTAGACCTAACCCAACCAAACCCAACCCAACCTAACCTAACCTAACCTAACCTAACCCAACCTAACCTAACCCAACCCAACCCATACTACATTAACACGAATAGCAGAACAACAGAAATTAATTTCATAAAAATATTGTGAAATTACAATGCAAAAATTTCAAACAATTTTTTTAAAGAGAATGAAATAACACTACTTCGATTTTTAATATTCGAAAACCGCCATTCCGCTCCTTTCTTTTCTAATTTGGCGGTTTTCGGTCAAATTGTAATTCGGTCCATTGGGAATTCGGTTCTATGGGATAGTACCGAGCAAGTGGTTCTAATTTCAGTCCACGCAACATTGCAGGAGGTAATCTGGCGTAGCTAAACAAAAACGTTTAACCACAATTTCTCGTATCTAACCGAGTTTAATGAAGTAAGAAATTACCTATCAAGTTTTTATGGGTTTAAAATTGTGTTAACAAGCGAAGTTGGGAAACGTTTTTCATTGCAAACCAGAATTCTTCCAAAGAGTGAACTTGTTATCCTCCCTCGTCCCATTTCGTTCGTTGGAAGACTGTTCTTTGGTTTTCTTCTCTATTACGTCTACAATTTCTTGGCTAATTACTTGACTAGCATCGAAATGTTCACGCAAACTTTCATTGACATCACGGTATATCATAGCTTGAAATATATCTTGCTCTAATCAAATATTTGAAAGTATTTGTGCTTTAAAAGCCACTTACCAGGCTTATATAGTTTTCCAAAATGGCCACATCCGATTGATTTTCATCAAGTTCATACTCTCGAACTAAGCAATCACTTTTGTCAGACTCGATATCAACTTCAGAACCTTTTTCAAGATCCCAAAAATGGGAAGCTCCCGTTTTTGGGTATATTTTTTTAAGGTCTAAAATAGCTTTTTTTAATCGAGCAGGGTGTATTACTCTGTCTTCTTGGTGTCTTGGATCGAATTTTGAATATAACATAGTATCAAAATCTTTAGGTGATTTACACTTGTCTGTGTACAAACCAGGCTTGAAGCTTATTTCTGCTAACACTTTGCTGACAACCGTGTCATGTGGTTCGAAGGTTCGAAGTGTGTGGTTATCAAGAGAAGCCCGGGCGATATCTTCTTTTATATTTCGAATCGCGTCGTTGAGATCAGGATGTAATCTATCCAAAAGTGATGTGATTCATTTAAAGCTCGGCGGGTGACTTCCCCGTCTTAGAAGAGGGTAAGGTGTGCTGACCGAACAGAAAGCGGGCGAGGCGTGATTTCCAATCCCCCTGAATTAACCGCTTTAAGTGTTCTTTAGTAGTAGCGACCATTCATTCAGCTTGCATGTTTGAAGATGGGTGGTATGGGGCAACAAAAACCCCACGAATTTGATTGCGGGCGAGGAAGTTTTGAAATTCAGAAGACTTAAACGTAGCGCCGTTATCGGAGACGATGGTATTGGGAAGACCATGGGTTGCGAATAACCCGCGAAGTTAGGTGATAGCGGTTGTTGCTGACATGGAAGTTACTGGTAAGACTTCCAACCATTTCGAATGGGAGTCGACCACGAGGAAAAAGGTTTGACCTTGAAAAGGCCCCGCATAATCGATATGCAAACGAGACCATGGCTTGTCCGTCCATTCCCAAGGAAACAAGGGCGCTTTTGGTGGGTTTCTGCGAGTCGCTTGGCAACTTTCACATTTTAAGACTTCATCTTCCATTTGAGCATCCATACCTGGCCACCACACGTAACTGCCGGCCAGGCCCTTAATTCTAACAACTCCCGGGTGTGCCCCGTGAAGTAGGGTTAAGACTTCCGGTCGAACCGTAGGTGGAATGATTACACGACTTCCCCACAGAAGGCAATCCTTATGAACGCTAAGCTCAAATCGGCGGCGGAAGTAAGGCAAGAATGGTTCCTCATCGTTCTTTGATTCCCAACCGTTCAATACCCACAGAGAGACTCGTGAGAGGATGGGGTCCTTTTTGTATGAGCTGCTATCAACGCTGCATTAATCGGTGTCTCTAGTGAAGATTCCAAGAAAAGGATTTCCTGTGGGCCGGAATTTGTACTTTTGTCTCAAAAGGCATTGGGAGACGACTTAGGGCATCTGCGTTACTAATCATTTTACCCGGGTGGTATTCTAAGGTATAGTTATAGGCTGCCAACAGGAGACTCCAACGCAAAATTCGTGGCGATAGGCCTAATCGCAAACAGAAATTTTGGAAAAGGTGGTAAATTAGTTAATAAGTAACCTAACCCAACCTTACCTTTAATACCTTTGAAATATATGGTATTCCTTCCCCGCTAAAACTGTCGCTGAATCCGCTGGCCGCCCCTTAACGCCTCCCCTCTATTCGCGCCTCTTCCCCCCTCGCGGGTTGCCATGTTAACGAGAACTTACTGACCAGAGACTCGTTGACTTTCAACGTGATTAGACGTGTTTTTTGAAGAGGCTTTCTTGAGAGATAATTATTACTGCTGTCAAATTATATTTTCTGTGGGTTTATTAGGTTTAATTTCTAAATGGCTCATGCTAATTTGGAAAACGAGGCGTATGAAAACCCAAATTTTGGGAATGAGGAACATTTTTTTAAAATGGTTTCCTTGAAGAATTGGGGAGGGTTTTTCCCGGGATGGATGATGCCCTAAAGGCGAGGTCAGAGAGGGATGCCATTGCCCTAGTACTTTCTTTGGAGCTTGTCCAGCGTCTTGAATCCTTCTATGAAGGAAAGACACCTTGCGGATGTGGGAATAAAACGCTGATGTGGAATTAAATGGATATCTTGTGGGGGTTGGCAATGCCCAAAGCCGATTTGGCTATTCGATAAGATGTTCCGCAGCCCAGTCTCGCGCTTACAAGCGCAAGGCCTTAAAAGCATCCTAAAAGAAGGTACCAGAGTATTTGGCGGTCTAGTGCACGAAGGCTTTCGTCCCCTCGAAAAACACCTGGTTTTACAATCAAACCTGTCGGTTACCGTCAATATCTTTCTCGTGTTCCTGTGGGTTTCCAAAATGAGCGTATCTGACGCTATAATCCACAATGAATGTGCCAGCCATTCCGTCGTGGATTACTTTTCCATGTGTCGCGAGGTGGCTGAGATTGTCATTTCAAACAGGGCCGACAAGGTGCAGATTGGAGGACCAGGATTGTTTGTAGAGGTGGACGAAACATACTTGCACTCTAGAAAGTACCACAGTGGGGCTCAATTGGCTGGAGAGACCATTTGTATCTTTGTTATTTATTCCAGAGATACGAAAGATGGTCTTTTTTTGAAGGTCAGGAATAAGTCCAGGGCCGTTTTGTGGACCCAAATGGCGAAATACATAGCTCCGGGGTCAGTGATATTGTCAAATGGCGCCCGATGTACATGAATTGTACTTTGATGGGATTTCGGGAGCATCTGACTGTTTTGCAAAAGTATGAGTTCGTGAATTCGGAAGACTCACGTCCTCATACGAATAACGTCGAAAACAGAAACCGACATTTGAAGGCGAGCATAAAGTCCTACAGAACTGACCGGGTGTTGAATATGGCCACATATTGGTACAGGTGTCTTTTTTTCAAGGACCAAGATGGCAATTGGCTTCCTGCTGGAACCAACTTCCGTCGATTCCTGGAAGACGTCAAGGCATGCTATCCTGTCCCAGGGAAAAAAGGCCTTGAACTAATTGAAATTGGCGTGTCGGAGGAAGAGTCGAACGCTCTGAGTCCAGAGACACAGCCGGCGTTCCTTATTGGTGGTCAAAACCCACAATTTTTTAACTGAAGGGTGAGACCCGCTTCCATTAATCTATTTAGGATGTATTCCAAACACGTTAAGTGCTGATCCCAATCCTCACTAAGAGAAATTAGATCGTCTAAATAATCGATTAACTGAAAGTAATCGGCGTCTCTAAAAATCTCGTCGATTAAACGTTGGAAAGAACTAGAGGCGTTACAAAGCCCAAATGGGAGTACGTTAAACTCGAATTTTCCCATATGAGTCACGAAAGCAGTTTTTGGTCTACTCTTGGGGCGTATTTCCACTTGACAATACCCTGATTTAAGGTCAAGGGTTGTGATGAATTTAGGTCTTCCTACTCTTGCTAGCATGTCTTCTATATTAGGCAAGGGATAAGGGTCCTTTATGGTAACCTGGTTTAGTTTTCTATAATCAATACAAAACCTATAGGGTTTACCCCGTTTTGTTTGATCAACTAAAACTACGGGCGAAGCCCAAGGAGATACTGAGGGTCTGATTATCCCGCCATCTAGAATTTCCCTGACATGTTGTTCAATTATTTTCCTTTTCTGGTCATTAACACGATAAGGTTGAGATTTTATGGGCGGACTATTTCCCGTATGAATCTCATGGAAGACTAGTCCTGTTCTTCCTACTTTATCTGAAAACAACTCAGGAAATTTCAATAAAAGGGATTCTAGTTGTTGACGTTGTTCATCAGAGATGGGGGCTGCGGAAACTGCGTCCCTAATGTTATCTACAATCTATTGGATCCTTTTCAGATGGAATGGAAAAAGGGATCTTTAGGTTACCCACTAAACCTTGTGACGATTCAAAATCTAATTTGACCCTATTTTCTTCAAGAAAATCTTGACCTAATATAAAGTCGCTATTGAGAGAAGGAACTATGTAAAATTTAAAATTAAATTGTTTCTCACTTTCGTTTGACTTAAGAGTAAACTCTAGTTCGTGAGAACCTTTTGCCCAATTGATATATCACGAAATTGAATGAGATTCTCTGTTTGCGAATTTTGTTGCACGACTTTTACTTTTGATCCAAATTCGTCTTCAGATATGCGGTACATCATTAGTTCAAATTTTGACACTGGCACAAATCTGTGGTGGCTTCGGGTACCAACAATAGTTGAAGCTTTAGATAGCCTGTCGTCAGTCTTTTCGTGATGTTGCTGCACTTCTTCTTTGCTAACATAAATAAACTTTATGGACTCTATGTGCGCCTCGGCCCATTCGAAAACTGAATTGGAGTAACAATTTGCTTGTCTAAGGGTTGTTGCAGAGATGTTCTCGTGACCAAGCGTTATAACGTTCCTCCAATTCCGTCACATGAACTTTTACCATGGTTTGTTGCGAAAAAATTCCAATCTGCAGAAACACCGAAGTCAGCCTCATGGTGACAAAGGTTCAACAAATTTTTGCAATTTTTGTATTGTGACGCTGCTCCGTCACTGAATTAATGAATGTGTTTTAAATTTGGAAAAACAGAAAGGATGTGTTTAACAATAATGTTTATGAAACAGTGCAATGATCCGGTACCATGGTCCATTTCGTCACTAATAATGCAAGAGCTTAAACAGTTCAAATTTTTTCCTTTTTATAGTATGTTACAAATGGATGCAAAGTTGCCTGACGGTTTTCCCAGAGAAAACCTTGGACAGCATCTTGAACGACGAAAGAGTAGTTTTCAGCAAAGTCCAAAAGTGTCACAACGTGATCTTGGGAAAGGTTTTCTTTAATATTCCTAAAGTATGACCCCTGGGATTTGGCAATGAAATGATGCGGAATTGCTCGACGAATACGGTTGCCAAAATTGTCAACGAAATCACTTATGCTATCTATGATGTCAATTAATTTTGTTCGCCCATCTAGATGTAACCATATTTTATAAGTAATCTCATCTTCAGAATCCATTTCCTTTTCTTCAAATAAAGCTCTCAAGTATTTAGAAAGCTCTAATTCCCCAGGACAGTTCACACAGCCGTGAAGCATGCATTGGCGTTTGTTGATGTCGCATACTTGTTTCATCATTAGAGTTTTATAATCTGTTTTAATTGGTTGAGCAGCTGTCATCAACTTTATGTTTTGATGAATTTCACATACACACACATATGCGCACCTTTGGATGATACGGTAACGCACCACTTCGGTCTCAAAGTGCAAAACTTAGAAAATCCAATTTTCAAATCCGGGTTTATTTTTCGAAATTGTAAGTATATTTCGCGAATGTTGGATAGCAAAAGTCTTTTCTGTTTATGAACTTCATCCGGCCGAATCGTCACAAATTCCTTCTTTCCTGGACACATCCTCGACACCTCATCCTCTTCGTAAAATGAAATCACTTTTTCTTTGGTCTCGTTTGATAAATTATTAACAGGCTTGCCATCAATGTCTGGTAAAATTTCAAACTCTTTTTTCAGTCTTTGCGCTTTTAGAACCAAATATTCAGATACATTGAACTCTTTGGACACTTTCGCTATCGTCCACGAATTGGGAATGAAAGTGAGTAATTGGCACTTGACATTGCCGGATGATATTCGGACTTTTTCTTTCAATTGTAAAACTAAATCATCCAAGTCGCTGGAACTAGAAGTACTCGGATCACAAGCCTCTTCGCTAATATTGAGTGCCTTTGAAACTTTACTTTTGACTCCCTGTAAAGTCTGGGCAACTTTCCGTTTTCCATACAAGCCTCGTTGATGCAATGTCAGAGCGTGTAATTTTATAGGTGATGATTCGAACGCAAGCAAGGGCTGATTCAAGGTTTCCAATTCCAGTTGCTCGGCTTCTTCGTTATTGGAAAGTTGCTGAGTTGCTTCGTCTAGCTCTAAACTGTCGGTAAAATCACTTTGTGACGTGTTCAAGACATCAGCATCAGCGGAAATCTTCAGGTTGTTGAATTTCATCAAACAGTTTGTGCACAACTTTTGACCTGGCTTTACATTTTTTTCCGAGTTTTGGTTAATAAGAATTGATTCCTCTTTAGATATTATCCATTTGACGGATGGTCCACTAATTGGATTTTTATGCACTTGAAAGGGATCGCAACATTTTAGTTGTTGAGATGAATACCTCGTCAAGAAAGTGGAAAAGTGATGATGACATATTGTTGATATGAGGTTTTTGTCGATGCTTGATCTCAATGCTATTTAGTCCTAAAAACTTGACATCATTAGTTTTAAGGCTTGCTTAAAGTGTATGTAAACTTTTAAAAAAATCGGTTTACCCATGGTGACATCGTTCGGTGATTTCGCGTGGACTGACCCCCTGGCGGTTTTGTAAAACCGCGGCTGTGGGAGAATTTCTTCGCCCACTGGATTCACGCGGGGCAGACTTTGCCCTTTCGGTAGGATACAATGAACTAGAAGGGGTCGCTCGTAAAATTTCTTCTGTTACGCAGCCCTTTTCTATGAAGTTGTGGTTAAAGACATGGATGCGTATTTCGGGGAGGATATTTTTCTTGCAAATACCATCAAGTTCAGAGCCAGTGTACGGCACGCGTAGGTTTTGATTCATAGCAGTAATTGTAGCGATATACGCGTCAAAAGACACACTATCGGATTGCTTAAATTGCGCTATTTCTAGGCGGACGGATTCCTCCGCTCGTACCGAAAAGAAATAGTCTCTGAACGCGCCTTTTACTGTACGCCACGTTAGTACTTGATTAGGTATATTCATGTCTCTAAATCAGATTAATGCACGGCCCCTTAATATTTGGGGTAGAAACGCGATAATGTCATTTCCAGTCATGCTGTGGTATTCAGCGAATTCCGTCAAAGTCCGAAGGAATTCCGGCGCGCTTTCACCTTCAACACCACTTAATATTAATTGAGTGGGTGGTTTTGGCCTATTTTTTGCGGCTGGTCTAGTTCCTATGTTTTCTTACGTAGTCGCAAGTGTCTGAATAGTTTGAATCAGAACATTGGACCCTGCACCTTGCGGTGACGGCGGCGGAGGTGGGATTCCTCCAGCCGCTTGTCCCTGTCCATGCGTAGGACTAGTACCAAGGCTTGGAGGAGGAGTGTTCCTCCTCGGGGGGTATTGGATCCCGGTAACTGCGCGTTGAGCGCCGCGAACAAAGCTTGCGGATCGGCGGAATTCATGACGCAACATTTAGTTCAAGCAATGGCACAAGTAATTGGTAATGATAGTCTTAACGAGTCGTGGCAAGCTCGCCACTTTATGTAACCATAAAAGTAAAATGTAGGAAAGGGGGCCTAATTTCACGGCTCACAAGGAATGTAAATTAAAACTAGAAAAACTAAGAAGTTCCCAGGTTCCCGTTTAAAGGACTTATTGTCCATGACTAGCATTACTTAACAGGTAATCCATTGTAGAAGAAAACGCAGTGTGATAGAATTAAACTCGTATTTATTTTGAAACAAAAAACGCGTCTCAACAGGAGCGCGAGTACAAACGAATTAAACACTGACCACGTTACAGACGGAGGCGGGGATTTTTATTCCCGCGAAAACGTTTTTTAGAATGTTTGACAGCAGTGGCGCTTGAGGCGCAACTTCAGGAAAATTTAACATTATACAAAAATAAATGTAAATAATGAAAAATGAACAAAGCAGACGACGCGGTTTTTCCCCGAGATGGAGGTGCTTGGTGTGGACGGTTACAGACTTATAATCCAGTGTGAAACAGAAACTGCATGCAAAGTCTATCATTTTTACTGACTTAAAACCTTCTGAGAAAGGCAAAAGTTTTTAAATTGGTTTTGGAGGCCAGAATATTAAAACAGTAGATAAAACATTCTTGTTAAAATTTATAATATCTTCACGAGCTTTTCAAGCATCAGAAACGCGTTCAACTTAATTTACTCTATGATATTCACAAAAAAATCCATTTAGAATTTTTCCCAAAATAATGATAAAACATGTCAAAAAACAAGTGCGCTACATCTTGTCCTCTCAAGCAGGGGTCTATACTAGTCGCTCCACATTAGACCTGAAATTAACGGCCTCGTTTAGGAGATATCGGAATCATTGGTAAAAATTATACTTTTCCTAATTACGATTAAAATCCACTTTAAATGACCCGAAAATTGAAGAGAGAAGCCGCGCCATTTTTTTAAAGTCAAGTGAAAAACTCGCACATACGCCATTATTGGCCAAATGGCTAGCGTTTTCGGGAAACCGCTATTTGGAGATCCACGGTTATGAGGACCGCTATTATGGGATCCGCTCATACGGGAACTGCTCATGTCAGAGCTTCCCGAATATTTTAAGGTGAAGCCTGATAGATTTCATGATTTTAAAACGAACATAACTTGGTTCTAAACGCATCACAGCTTCATCTTGTTTTGTCTTTCTGAATTTAGATGACTTTGCTAGGGCATCATGGAGTTCAAACTGTATTAGCCATTTAAATTTAAATTTACATATGATGTCAGAAACGAAAACACTCTTCGGGCAAAGATCCGTAATTCTCCAGAGGAATTTTTCTAAGAGTTGGGCTCTTTTCTAATAAACTTAAATGGTTCAAACTAGAGAGTCATTGCACTAACATTTTATTTGTTATTGTAGTTGCTAAATGACTCTAAAACAAGGAGCCCCAACGTTAAGGCTTAGAAACATCATTATATCTGGCTTTCTAAAAGAGTGTTCTTTGGTCGCAAACATTTAAATCGACTGGCATTCATCCCAGACTTTAAGATTGGAGTGTTTTATATCTTAAGTTAAAATATTTTAGGGTTCTACTAATGCGCGTTTTAAACCAAAACACTCAACGATATGAACCAATTATATTAAAGGAGTTAGGGAAATTGGCAAGAATTTGTCCATTAATTCTGGGAACCTTGCGGTAATGAAACACGTTCTGGAAAGGACTCGAAACGGAAGATAAAATCATGGATTTCAGATTCTCGTTCTTTTCCGTAAGACCTTAAAATTATTCACTGACCAAGGTGTAAATTGGCACTATTTCAATATTTATTTATTTTGTTTTGGCCCAGGGTGACAAAGGTGCTGCGTTAATGACCACATGAGATATGTCTGTGCAGTTTCCTTCATTGAGCACTTTCCGATTTCATTTCATTCTATCTAGCTTGCGAAACGTAACGTACGTCAAGTTTAATATATTTTTAAGTTAAAAGGCGTTATTAATCAGAATACGGTTTCAACGATTTCCCAACATAATTTAATAATAACAGAAGTTCATCAAATTAGCTAAGGAAGTTTACAATTACAATAGCCGGTATAGTGTACATACGTCTCTGATGGGGTAAGAGCTCCTTCTAACCCTATGGCGAGGGGGTTAAATTTTTCCTCTTTCCTAACTTTATTAGAAATCTCGAGTTCTTCTCTAGAATGTCTTTCTTGACGTTAGCGGGGCGTGACTCTTTCAGCCCATGAACGCTAGATCTCTAAAGGGTAGATTGTTTGCTTTATAAAAAAAAATAAATAAATAGGTTTATGAAGAGTCATAAAAAACTGAATGACCTTGACTGTTCCAAAATTCTCCCCATCCATTCTCCTGATTCTATGCTATAAAGGGCTCGGTTTTACAGTAGAAGGGGGTGTTTTCCAGTCCCTTTAGAGATACAGTGTTCATTTTCAGCCAATAGTTTCCTCTCTGAATAGGGCAAATTTTGGCGTAAGAGTCGCAAGAAAACCGAAGATCTGAGAAAAATTATCGCGAGGTGGTGAATGTGTCGCCCATTTTCAGTATTACTACACAAGAGAGGGGAGTTCCAAACCCCGATTTTAGTTACTTCATTGGCTAATATAATGGACTTCTGATAATTATAATTTAAGATATGTAAATTTTTTTCAACTATATTCAATCATCAAAATGGGAAATATATCGCGGGAAAGACGATTCGGTGAAAATAGCTGTAAATATTGATTTCTCGCGATGGTTTTTCATTTAAAACAGGTTGAAATCGGTGAACATTGACCAGGCACGTGACAACATGACTCAACTTAATGACACAAATTTTAATAATGAGATCTATGAATGGGAGAACGCCACGATACTTGGGGTATGAATACTGAACGTTGCGGATTTAAATTCAACCCGAGATAAAATATAAAACACTTTCGTAACTCAAGTGTGTAATGAAATTTTGTTTTAATAGATTACAGACGCTGTTGCTTTACCCTATTTCGGAAAAGATTCCGTATTGGAGCGTTTACACTTGTCACCACCTATGCAAACGGTGTCCTATTGCATCTTAACGTGTGTCAAGCATGAAGGAAATCAAGCTGTTAGTCGTCTATCTATAAAAGGGTTCAACGGAACAATCTGGTTGACTATGATTTTCTGTTTGATCCTAACGGCGCTAGCAACGTCCTTTCTCAAATATATCAAATCAATTAGGACGCAATCTCGACTCCGCCTGATCTATGAAAATATTTGGAATTACGTCTCGGGTCTCCTCGAACACTGTTAAGTTCATTCGAATTTGCTTTCGTAGGAAAATTATATAAATCTTTCCGTTTGCGCAATACTCTCTAGATTCGAATATGTTTTAGCACCTTTTTCCCCCAGCGTAAATATGTTTTCCTATTCAGATTCTGATGATTCTACTGATGGAACTGCGGCGAGAATTCTATTTCTGGGTTGGTTACTTGGCGTAATGTTTTTTGTCAATTGCTATTCGGGATTATTGAGCGGCGAACTATTAATTTCCAAGAATCAATAAGTCGACAGTATCGACGATCTCCTAGGACAACCTCGATTGACGCCGATTGTGATGACATCGTTGCAAATTCATTGGATAATAATAAGAGTAATGCTATGACAGAAATAGCTGTCAATTTGCAACTGTAATAGATAAAGCTAGATTCCCACTCGCCGGAAAATAGGACGGAAACCCGGCAGAAAGGGGCTTGACCGAAAAATCTTTACGCCAAGCCCGACGGAATTACCGTTCGGCCGGGCGTAAGTTGTGTTCTATTTTTTTCGGTCGTGTTCGGCGTTACGCCGGTATCTCAGCAGCCAATGAAATTGTCATACTGACTACGTCATAAATTTCAAGAGCTCACTCATACGCGAGATGAAATTGTCATACTGACGACGTCATAAATTTCAAGAGCTCACTCATACGCGAGATAGATTGATAGCCGCCATTTTTTTGTGGTTGACCAAGGCTTATCGGAAATATACCACCAAGAAAGAGAAATGAAACTAAAGGAAGTAAAAAGAGATTAGATAAATAAAGAAGATTTTATAGAGGAGGTTAGAAATTATCCCTTCTTGTACTATGATCTAAGCGACAAGGGGACAAATTAATCACTTCATAGCGCGAAATAGATGTTGTGGAAACCACTCAAATCTATCACGTGACCCAATAATATCTACCGCCAAACTCTAAATTCAGTCGTAGTGTGAACGGTCTACCGCCGGATTCCGGCGTAAGTTAAAGTTTTTTCCGTCGGTTTCGTGATTTCCGCCGGGTTTTTTTCGGTTGAGTGGGAATCTAGCTTAAAGCTTAAAGCTAGATTCCCACTTGGCGGCCATCAATCGATCTCGCGTGTGGGTGCGCTCTTGAGGTTTATGACATTGTCAGTGGGATAATTTCATTGGCTGAGACATCAGCGTACGCCGAAGACGACCGAAAAAATAGAGCACAACTTACGCCCGACCGAACGGAAATTCCGTCGGGCTCGGCGTAAAGAGTTTTCGGTCGAACCCCTTTCAGCCGGGTTTCCGTCGTGTTTTCCGTCGAGTGGGAATCTAGCTTTAGGCGTTAAAAGTAACGCTCTGAACATAGCCCTTTTCGCATGTCGGAGGGTAAAAGTTGTGGAAAATGCGAGGCGCATGCGTGTTAGTAACAAAGTGGATAAAATAGCAGACTAAGGTATTTCCTCATTATTTTAGAGGCATCAACTTTGCCATTAAATCTGATCATTTTCGATACATTTTCTTAATTTTTTTTCTTAGAAATTTGGAAAAATAGTGTAATAAAATTCATTTGAGCCAGTGGTTTTTTAGTTAGTTCAATTTTGTAGCATTGTTCAATTTTTTTTCATATGATTCTTAAGCCTTTGCACTATGCCTGGATGCTGTGTTGTGGTAGTCGGTGGGATGCAAGAATCAGTCGTATAAAGTAAAGAGGGATGGTAAAACAGTGGAAATTAAATTTCACAGAATTGTTGTGAAAAGGAGAACGAGTTATAAATCGAAAATGTTGGAACTCAAAAGACGGGGATATGTAGGGTGCATTTCGTTAGTGGGTATCGGACCCTGGTCTGGAATCGGTGGCCCTCGCGGGGAAAGCGCTCTTTTTTTGAGGGGTTGCTCTCGTGGTTTTGCCCGGCCCTGCTTGGATACCGACATTATTTATGAAGCCGACACTAAGCCTTGGTTTTTAAGGGAAATATTTTCGATATTATCATTTTTTAAAGCTTCAATGTGCATGTGTTTTCTCCAGAAGGATTTAAATATAATTCCCATATTTTTACAAACTTCTTTAAGTTCCAATATTTTAAGTTTATCAGTGTTAAGATTCAAATTTACTCCGTTATCTACAATCCCAGCTATTTCTCCGTAGGCCGATGGCGTCGTCTGCTATTTTATCCACGACGCACGACAAAGGCATGCGCGCATAAATTTGCGAAAAGGTCTATTTGGGCATAGTTGATATCAAGAATGAATGGAGGGGGAGTTGGAATGGCTAAGGTCAAATCATTATAGGCGTGAAATGTTCTTAGAAACATCTGGCGTGGCTTATTTCATGTTAGACACGTCATAGACTGACGAAATACGATTCTTTCCCGCCTAAATACTTTCATTGGCTGCCAAAAAAAGTAAAAATTATTCTGCTAACTCCACCCTCTATCCGCTCGGTCCCTAGTTTGAAGCGAAAAGACATTTACCGCCTTCAGGAGATGGCTAAGCCGACGATGGGGGAGGAGCTACTCTTTTCAAAAAAAAAAAAAATAAATAAATAAATAAGTAAGGCCTCGCCATATGTTTCCACCATCAAGGGAACAACGGGAGCCATTCCAACCCCTCCATACATTCCTGTTGATATTAAAAATATCGAAGACCCGTAAGCATTATGACAATTAACTATAGGGTAGTCATTTATCATTCAAAAACTATGAAGCTCAAACTTAGTGTAAACATAGAACTAAAGCTTCCCTCCAGAAATTGAATAACGTTGCTACTGATTTTGAACATTATTATTACCGAAAATGGAAAATGCGGAACGTTGGTAGTGATTTTGAACATTATTATTACAGAAAATGGAAAATGCGGAGTACTCTCGTCTTCAGAATCGTGATCGATCGGATAGTCGATACTTGAAAAGAATTAGGCATTTAAGATATTTCCCCATAGACTTGTTTGTCAGTGGTGCAGGTGCATTTTTTTACGAGAGGCAAATTTCGTCATTCCTTTTGTATCATTTGCGAGATGATCTCAAAAAATATGATAAAAATAAGTTTTACATTGGGAAAAACAATTACGAAGCTGTAAATTCACACTACATATTCAACAAGAAACTGCCAAGAAGCATTCTCGAGCAACTTGACTATTTGTAATATACTAAAAAACCCAAGAATTGAATGGTTATCATAGCAGTTACGTCTCGTATTTCTACAGGTGTTTGCGATTTGTGGAGACTCGACAAGCTACACCTAACGAACGGATATACACCATGAAAAATGCACCCTATATGCTTCCTGAGTCATCGCAGATTGAAGACTTTTCGCCCTTGTCAGTGGAATTTCTGTTCCGGGCCTTCATTGTCTACTTCTGCGGCATTTCGATTGCAACAATTGTCGCCATTTGCGAAGCCTCGTCCACTTTATTCTATTTATTACACTAACATATCTGTCACTCTTCCACGTCAATAGAATGTGTTTCAAGAACTTAGCACGTAAATCCATCTTGTAAAGCCTGCTTCAATTAAAATTTAATGGCACTAATCCTCTAGACGGACACCCCGGTTGTACGAAAAGGTTTGAATAAAATTACAACCTACTCACTTACGTGCAAACACCGGGGATGTGTATAAGTACTAACCTGGTACAAACGTATTATAAATTTCCGTCTCTTACCTTCTACTAGGCATTTCCTTCTGGTGCCCGATCACCTGAAAATCAAATATCTACCCCCTCTTTAGGTTTTTGTTTCTCTCTGCGCATGGGCGAAATTTCAATCCGCCACTCGGGATTCTCTGAAGAGCTCTAGTTCCTTTCTCCACGTGACATATTGCAACTCCCCACTCTATTTTCATTCGCTGATATACCGCCTATTTGATGGCCAGCTCTTTGGCCCAGTAAAACGATAGTCTTTGTACTCGCAATCATGTCAAATTCACGGAACTTTTCAAGTGCGAAAACATTTAACATTTGAGTTTAAAAAATAATTATCAAAACATAAATAAGTGTAACACTAAAATAAGCTTGGCTGTAGTTTACCCTTTTTCTCTGGCTGGGGTTTAATCCACACGTCATAGGCGACTTGAAAAATCATCAGGGGGCCCACTTGACCCCAGCCAGAAAACGTTTAGGAGGAGACGAGGAGGTACGAGAGTTCTAGAGTCCGACCTAGGAACAGGTCAAGAAACCAGAACAAGGCGAGCGAGACGACAGAGTCGCTGCGGGAAGGCGTTCGAGTTATACCTTAACTCTTTTGCAAAACTTAAATATGTGCGTGAAGTATTATGGTCGTGTGATATATGTAAATGAACTCTTAAACAAACTGAAGAGGCGCGACATTCACGATTTTAAAATTAAAAGAAACCAACCGGAGCGGTAACCTCCCGTAAGCCAAGATAAAGCACCCTTTGTGACACACCGAGGCTTATATCGCCCAAAAGTATTAATGTTTGGGTTATGTAACGCGCGAAGCACCTTCCAGCGCACGATAGACAGACTTTTCGCCCCACTAAAGGATGAAGGTGTTACGGCCTATTTGGATGATTTAGTTATAATTTCAAGCATAATTTCGAAAACCATCTCGAAACCCTAGAAAAAGTATTTAGTACCCGAAGCGAGTTTAACAATTAAAGCCTTTAAGACGAAATTCTGTGCTACTGAAACTAAATTATTAGGGCATACTGTAGCAGAGGATGGCATTAAGGTAAACCCTGACAAGACTAACTCCTGTCAAAACTCTCCGGTCATTCTTAGGAATAGCCGGCTATTATCGACGATTTATCAAAGAATTCGCAGCCCTGGCTTCCCCGTTAACAGCGCTATTGTATAAAGATGTCTCATGGACATGGACGGAAGCTCAAGGAAATGCGTTTGAAACATTAAAGTCCGCTTTAATTTCGGCACCATTATTGGCTGCCCCTGACTTTTTCCAGGCCTTCTTAGTAGAGTGTGACGCGTCTACTACCGGCCTTTGGGCGGTATTGTTACAAAACGCCACGGTAAACGTCATGTCATCCAATATTTTAGCCACTCCTTATCCGATACAGAAAGGAAGTACAGCACAACCGAGCGGGAAGCTATGGCCGTTGTCTACGCACTAAATAAGTTTCGCCCCTATCTCGAGGGCGTACATTTCGAAATTTACACTGACCACTTCGCCCTCGAATGGTTGTTAAACAAGTTGGGAAACCAAAATAAACCTCGCCGAGACGAATTTACTTTCTAAACACAGGTCCATCAGCCAATGAGAAAAACCGGAAATTCATAGTTCAAATTGGCGAGATACTGCCAAGGTCATTTGTAAAGGTTAAAAGTTTAATAATCTCCTGTACATTTTCAACAATTCTAATGAGGACCTAATATTTACCACTTATATGTGTTGAACTTTAGGCTCACTATGAACCGTTAAGACGTCCAATAAGAGGACACGAAACAAGGTCAATTCTAGTTTAAATCTAGGGTATCTTATTTCATAGACCCAATCGTTTCAACACTTACGGAGAGATGAAGTTTTAACACCCATATTATCTAATGACGATAAGAGTTGCGTTTACACTATATATAAATGTAGTAAAGCTGAATTAAAAAGTAAACACCAAATTTGAAATGTTATATCAAAAGATGTTCTTGGAATATTGAGATGAAACAGAGCTTTATAGCTACACTACTACTTAAAGAATCGAAATGCCAAAAAATATTTAAACTATTTCCATTTAATATTCTGCAAAAAAAAATGTTATCGTTTTGTAAGAGATCTTTTCATCCTACTCGCTTTATACTAACTTTGATATTCGTGTAGTGTTTCGATTCAGATGCAATCGTCATTACTCGTTCTATATAAACTCTCACTTCTGTCATTAGATAGAAATAAGTTAATCTTATATAATTAAATAAATATAACTGATATTAATTATTTTAATCGTCAGTATTTTACGTTAATTATAGATATGTCGGTTTAAGAAACTTAATTCTTAAAATAATTTTAATCATAGCTATATTTAATGTTATACTTCTAGGGAACACCTATATCAGAACTTTTGTAAATTTAGGGTATATAAGGCGATTGATTCACACTATGGGATAAGAAAATGCGCAATTGCGTGAACCTTTGGTGGAAGCCCTGCCATTGGTAGGCTAGACGTTTCTCGTAACCCTAGCCGCTCGCCGCATATATCTTAAGCCTAACGACGATGATGGAGTAGAAGCCAATGTTACAGATTGGTGTCTAAGTGGTATAGACGAAAGACCAGTAGATGGTGATGTTAGAAGCCAATGTTAAAGATTGGTGTCTATGTGGTATAGATAGACGAAAGACCAGTAGATGGTGGTGCTATAAGCCATTAAGAACAGAGTGGTGTGTATGTGGTGTACACGAAAGACCAGTGCATGGTGTTGTTGTTAGAAGCCATTAAATACCGGTTGGCATTGGGTGAAACAATTGGTGGTAGGACAGCAGATCAAGGTGTAACGGCTAGTTAATGATTGGCGTCAAGTAAGATGGATAGAGCAAAATGGTATACAATTAAACTATTACTTACATTTTAGTTTTTTATATAAACCCTAAGTGATCATTTTAAATATTACTAATGCAAATGCTTTAGTTTCGAACCATTACTAATGCAATTAAAATGTCTGCTCAGATGGTCATGTGGTTCCCTACCACTAGACCGAATTCCCTTTGGACCAAACTCAATCTTGGGAGGTTCTATTTGACCGAACTCCCGCACCTAAGGCGGCTTTCCCAATGTAGAAAATAGGATCTAAAGAAGGCACTTATTTAGAGTGTTTATTGCTAATACTTCTCCGATATTAACAGAGTATCAAAGAGATACATTTTTAAACGATTTGCGAACCTATCTAAATATAAAAGAAAGGTGAAATAAGCCAAAATCAATAAGATATCCTTTGATAATATAGTTAAATGGTCCTTAAAAAGATAAACTTATATATAAATCAGGGTGAATAAACATTTTAAGGTAAATTGTTGACATATTAATGGATTTTTAATGAAATTTTAGTTTTTATTTCAAATTTACATCAGTTGAATCACGCAATTTTAGTTCAGAATGAATTTTGTTATTATTTGGGTTTTCAAATATTTTAATTCAACCGGAACCCAACACTCGAAAAAGACCCGGTTTTGTTATGCAAGGACCTTAATAAAAAAATATTTTTTAAAATCGGTGATCCTAACCTAACCTTACCTTACCTAACCCAACCTAACCTAACCTTACGCGACAAAATCTTTATTTTGTAGTGTTGATTCTTATTTTGACGCGACGATAATTTCGACCAATAATATACTAGATTTAATGTCGTGAAACTGCTAATGGACCAATTATGTTAGTGATGATCACTAAACAATATCCTTTGGTAAAATGTTTGTGGTTATTGGAAAAAGATTGAACCAATAGAAGACCAACGAAAATGAACGACACGGTTTTGCCGCGTTAAAATGAAAATCAACGCGACGAGACGATTTCATCACGTTAAAATATTTTCAACACGTTTAAGTTATTTTGTAGGGTTAAAATTTAAAAACACGCCCTTGCTACGGCCTTCAGATTTCCGATATATGATTCGTTGAAATATTTTTAGCGAAAATATCCGTGAATTTGGTTGGTTTAAAATTTACTTAAATGAACTCTACGCAGAAGGATTGTTTCCGAGATTTTCCCCCGGTGCCCCAGTCCGGGATCGAATCCGGGATCCTCTTGCTGCGAGGCGAAAGCGCTAACCACTACGCCACCCCACAGTTCATTTATTTTAATATTCAAAGTAAATATTCTAAGAAAGGAAAGATATTGCTTGGACAATTGAACGCATGAATTCAAGGTACGATGACCAAGCATTTGAAATAATATCTACCCAAAATGGGAGAGTTCCATCTTCTGCAGATGTTATTTTCCACTAGGGATGTCAACTTCTGAAAAATAAAACAGATTTTGGGTTCACCGTTTATTTTAGATGGCCGGTTTAACCGATCCAAAGAACTTGACCAAAAAAGAGGTCCTTATGCGGCCGTTTATGATAAAATTACCATACTCCAATGTAGACTCAAAAAGAGTCTATAAGACTGGATATAAGTACCGATTAGGAAGTACCGATAGGCGATAACTAATGGCGTTTTCCATTGGCATTCTAGAAAGTGCCAAACTAAATTACTCCGTAGATTAGTTAGAACGAGTTCCTTTCAAACTTTATCATATGCATCTATGTTTCCTTTGATATTTCTCCATGTTGGCAGATTGCTAGCAGAATATCGAAAACGGCATAAGAACCCAACCGAAGCTAAGTAACAAGCGGCGAAAAACGAAAGCTTTTTTAGCCGTCGGAACTAGTTAAATTGTTTTATGAAACTTCATTCCTAAAATAATTTTAAACATAGCTATTGTTGACGTTTGAATTCAAGCGTATGCCCCTTTAACAATTTTAAGAAATTTAGGGTAAATAAGGCAATTGATTCACAATAAATGATAAGAAAACCCGAAATTGCGTAAACCATTGGTGGAAGCCCTGCCATTGGGAGGCTTGACGTTTCTCCTAATCCTAGCCGATTGCCGCGTACTTCTTTAACCTAGTGAAGGGAGTAGAAGCCAAAAATTGCTTTCTGTGATCATGTTTGCTCCGAATTTCCAACTGCGAATACACACAGACACGTCTACTGCAATACCTCTCCGTGACGTCATCGTCACTCGTAGAGATAAAAATAATAACCCGAGATACATAACGACTGTAATTGACAATTGATAATCCAGCGCGCACCAAAGATATATTTTTCACGCATCAAAAGTGTTTCGCGAACACTAAAAGATTATTAATATATAATCTTTAAAATAGAAGAGTTCTCCATGATCCATCGTACGCGGAACGCTACTTTCCTTGGGCCCGTGGGTCTAAATACAGCGATGGCCCAACTTATCAGAGTTCGGAACCTGAATATAGCACGAAAACCATAGTCGCGAGACTGAAACTTAGTGACGACTTTTTTCCTACTCGTTCAAAGATAGAATCTGTTAATTATGAAGTGTTTTTTAAGTTCCAGAAATCCGGGCCTTTCCTTTTCTTTAACCCTGTGATGCTTTACGCTTCTCCTACCTGCGTCATGGGTTTTCTTGGCACGTACGTCAGAGGTTTTTACACCTTTTCAAACGTGCAGGTGTTTTCTTAACCTAATCTATATAAATTGGTTAGGTTTGGCAACACTAATTTCTCATTATTGTTACAATGGGGCATAGAGTGATAAACGGGAGAGATGGGTAAATTTTCAGGGACTACTGTTGCAGTATCCCAATAGATAAACTGACGAATCGAATGGTTAACCTCTTCAGTTGGTCAACCAAGCCCGTTGAGTTGAAGAATATAGCTGATACTATTAAGCCTGTGAACCCGAACGACCAGCATCAGGGAACACATGGCTAAAGAGCTTTGCTAGAGTTCTTTTGGTTTTAAATTTCAACTATGAACTTTCAAGAATCGCGTTTTTGAATTAACTATGACAGCGTGAATTTTTAATTTTTTAGAATTTTGAGTAATACCAAAAATTAATAAAATTTGGAAAATAAAAACTTCGGCGTTACAAACTTGACGAAAAAACTTTGAAGTTGCTAAGAAATATTTCCTCCTTCGGAACGAGGGAAGATAAACACAAACAGATTCATATGCCAACCACCATACGCACCCCCACACACTCCCCTAAATTAGCTAGAAGAATGTAATCGTGTACAAGTTAATTACTGAATTCTGCTAGATTGTTACTACATTGACTTAAAATAATATCCAACAATTATGAATTGAACGAAAATTACTCTTTAAATATAAAGTATGGTCAATAAATTTAAGAATCGTGGTACATTTGTTAGAGCGTCAGTAAAAAAGCGGAGATTTTAATTAACTCCAAATCTTTTACGAGTCTCGTATTGCGGCAATCAGGATTTTCATAATTCTAATATTGAGTGAGTCGGTGCCTGTTTTTCGTGCCTGTTTTTCTTCAAAAACAGCACAAACTTTTGACTGTGTTACCGCATTCGCTATTTCCGTCTCAGTGGAGAAACATCGGAGCACATGAAATTTAATGCTCATAAGTGCGGTTGAACTTAAACCACGTACTGCTCTCTATCTTTACTAATATCGACTAAAGGGTTTAGTTTAAACTTGGAGCCGTTAAACATTAAAGGTTGGAGTAAACGTATCTTCGCATGTAATTATGTAGCGTTAACGATGTACTCCCTCGAACATTTAAGTCCCAAACAAGTATTTTTAGCTTTAATTCTCCTGTTGTTTTCCACAATATGGTTGCGAGCAGAGAGAATTTATAATAGGGAGTTGAAGCTTTTGCCCTTGACAGTGTAGCTCAAACAATTAGACTGCGACGCTAAAACTGGCCAGGTAAATTTCCGGTCACATGATTCTCCTTTAATTTTAAAGTTTGCCCTCAATCACTGTTGGTTGTACAATTACCCAATAAGGGTTCACGATTTCGAGTGCGACTGGCGCCATGAGGAGTTATTTTATGTCAGATGTTTCCCTTTCCCTAAAAAGGTTGTGTCTATCTCCCCTAGATCCTCCCGCAATATTCTAGACCCACCTTAGAGGGAGGGGCCACAAAAAATAGTACCGGAAATAGACCTGGCCAGTTTTGTTGATCACGCGATTTTTGAGCTACATAATATTCCTCAGTTTCTACTCCCTATTATAAATTCTCTCTGGTGCGAGGAATGATTGTTCGGGCTAGATTAATCTGGGAATACTCTTCTCTATGCGTGCAATCAAATGGTTATTCGCGCTTGATTAATCTAGATATTTACCTACGTATGCTTCTAACAGTGGCGTAGCTAGGCCTTTTGGGGGCTATAGTCCCCCCCCCCACAATTTTCAAAGTTAGCACCCTCAAAGTAATCCGTAAACCCTATACTACCAAAAAATTTCTCATAGCCCCCTAAAATTCTGTAGCAATATAAAAGGGACCGTCCATAAACTACGTCACGCAAAAAATGACATTTTCTGACCCCCCCTTTCCCCCGTGATCACACTTGGTCACGTTTTCTAAGACCCCTCCCGTGAAAACCACGTCACATTTCTTTAACCCCCCCAACCGACTATTATTTGTCTTAATTTACCAATTTAATTTGATTAATTTAAAAAGATATTCTTTCTTCTTTTCCACTTAGAAATTTTTTGCTCGACTTGAAAGTCGAAGTTCATTTCCGTTTTTAGTTTTTATGAATATCGTTTGCCACTGATTGAGCTTTAGAACTATGTGCTTCTTTATAACCATCCAAAATACTAGTTAAAGGGGCATACTTAATAGTTTTCGACATTGTCACTTGAAAACCTTAGGCTAATCGAGCTGGGGATTCAGATTTTAAAAATGTGCGAAAGAAACGAAACCATTTAAATCGGATGGAGGATCCGATTCTTCCTCGCTAATGCCAGTGGCGAATATAAAGTGAAATTAGAGAGTTTAAGCTGACACTACATTTAGCAGTCCTTATGCGTACGTGTAGCTAGTTCTACAGAGAACGGGTCTCTTTATTTTAAATGCGCTGTTTAAATTGGCTACACGTACGAGTAAGTAGGTGATCATTGCTTAAAATTTCTACTGTTTAGGCGATGATGGAATAAAAATTTTGTTAAATTATTGTAGAGGTCGGTCTCACGGTGAACTTTGAAACGTTGTTTTTTCTTCTATAACAAAAGGGTCAATCGACCTCATACTGACTTCGTAATAAAATTAATTTCTAATGTGACGTCACACATCGAAGGACCCCTCCCTCCCCCCTCGTCACGGACCGTCACAAACTCACAAACCCCCTCCCCCCCATAAGAGTGTGACGTAGTTTATGGACGGTCCCAAACTTACCATTCTTAATTTATTCAGTTTCATAAATGCCAATATTGTTAGGTAAATGTACACGTATATTTTATAGTTAATACTTATTAAAGACGTTCCAAACAATATATATTAAATTGGTTTAAAAAACCCTTTAACAATGCTATATAATTATTTGAAACTTAATCTTATTAATTATATTTTAGTTTATTTCGACAATAAACATGAATTTGAAACACTTTGACCTGCACTATCCTAAATTGAAATTTTTATTTTCAATTATTTCTCAAAATTACTAAACTCGGGTGTCTACGCCAATACTTTATGCGTAAGAATTCATCAAGTGTTACAAAAAATTTATTTGAGTGGAACTTTCATAATTGTTTCATTGTTCTTAATTTTAAAAGTGAGAAATAATAATTTACAATTGGTGATTGCTGTTAATATATGCATAACAACATTCTTCAATCTAATTACAAATAAATATCAATGTTACGAAACTCAGATGATTAATCCTAATTCTAGCCCTGGAATGCTTCACATTACTTCATTGAGACAGTTGAACTTGTTAAGCCTCGGTTGCTTCTCTCGGATCCCGTGATTTTAAGCTATTCAGGAGTTCAAATCTCCAGTTCAAATTCCTATCCCTGTACTCTGCTACCTCAATTTATATTAATTTTGTTTTCTGACTCGTCTAAATTCAGTGTGCAAAATATTATCGAGGTGCATAAATTGTGAAATGACGTTGACCCAGGATCTGATAAGAATATTTAGAACGGCAACTTTTATCGACGTTCGAAAATGCGTGGGATTTTCTCCTTCCGCTTCGATAAGCGATTTGCGTTAAAGATAATTTCGCAAAACAAAACCAGCAATGACAAAGAAAGTCCACATGCAATGATTCCAAAAACTTGGTAGAGAAATTGAACGGAGAGTGGTCCAATCTTCTGAAGCTGAGACTTTTCTTCAAACATTACTTCCCTGGCTTTAAAAACATCATCTCTATGCATCGGTTCGCATAGTCTCGACTCTTCAAACCGCAAAGTTCTGAAATTGTATTGAAATGGTTTATACACTTTTGATAGTTTTAAAATTTCAAATCGTGTAATAAAATGATTGAGAAACATGGTTTTATCGTTTATTTACTTTTGAGTGTTTTGTTTTGAGATGAGTAAGGCGAATGACGTAGGGAGCGCATTTCCAATGACTGTATGATCTTGCTCCTCTTGTTTGAACTGATAAGATTAACTCGACCGTCAATATGATATTTCCGGAAATTCCGTTGTAAATAAATACCGGTTAGATCCGGTTTACCAATTTCTAAATAGCATTTCCGAAGATAAGATAAGGAACCTTCTAGAAAGATTTCGATTATAAGCAGGTTCTGACGCGTAGCTCCGAAATAATTTTGTCTCGAGCATTCCATGGATTAAAGATCGAGATGTATAACTGCGAAAATTTTTCCGGGACATTTAAGTCGCGTAAAAATTTAAACCAGCACGTTCGTTCGCGACACGACGGAATAAGATTTTCTTGTTCGTCGTGTTCCGCTTCTTTTACTCGTCGAAATAATTTACATCTCCACGTACGAAGAAGTCACCCCGGCGCGTCGGACGAGCTTCCATCCACTTCCCGCGGAGAGAAACGACTTCATTCGGACCAAGAGGATCTCCCGCCCACCAAACGCTCGTCACCACCGTCGTTGGAATACGAATGGGAGGAAGTTCAAGCGCTGGACGAGGTAGTTTTCGCCACGCGCGTGACACCGAGGGAGACGGAAACCGACCCGGTAAAATTAATCAAAGCGCGCGAACGTTCTATTTCTAGATATATTAACGATAGACTTCGATTGCTCCGCGGTGTTAAATGGTATCTATTCATACACGCGCGATTCACCCGCCCGATAGCCGATACGGATTCGGTCGCGGAAACCTTTCCTTACTTTCGCGGATTTAATTGCACCTCCCAAAGTGCCGAAGTAATTCCGCTTCAAATCATCGAAAGTCACCAAAAAATCGAACAATCCATGTCGGAATTCGAACATACCGGTAGCGGGTGGATCCTAGATAAAATCATGCTTTTACAACTAAATATTATCGCGTACGTCCCGCTCCGCGGTGGATCGTATATCGAACTACCTAAATGGATCGCCGACAAAAACACCGTTGTAAATATTCGAAATTTCGACGATAAGTGTTTCTTGTATAGTATTTTATCTAAATTACATTGATATTCACCCCGAGCGCGTAAATAACTATATAACTCACGTCGACGAACGAAATTTGAACGCTATATCGTTTCCTTTCAAATTCTACTCTTACAAACTATCGAAATTCGAATGAACGAACAATCTGTCGGTAAACGTCTTTGCGTTGGAAAAATTTATTTTTCCGCTGTACGCCAGCGAAAACCTAGTCGCGAAAGACCGGCAAATCGATCTGTTATTAGTTTCGCGGGGCAAGAGCCAACATTATTGTTTGATTAAAAGTTTAAGCCGCCTATTGAGCGACGATACGAGACACAATCACGCCGCCTATTATTGTCGCTACTGTTTGCATCGTTTCCCCGGCGTCAACGCTCAAAACAATTAAGCCTACTACAACCTACGCCGTTTTGCGACGGGGCGAGTCGCGGCGATTTCGAAACGTTGTGAAAACGCTGCCAAAACGGTATGCATTTGACGCGACGCAAACGCAACGCTGACAAACGCCAAAGCTTCGAATTCCGAACTTTTGGTGGCGTGCGTGTCGTTTTTTTTTCTTTGAAAAAAAAATACAAAGTAATTTTTGATATGGCGCACTTCGACAATTTTGACGAAAAACTAGTCGATGCCGTGAGGGACAGACCTCAAATATACGATCTGACCAGTTCAGATTTCAAAGATTTTAGAAAGAAGGAAATTTTATGGGGAGAAATATCAAGAGAAGTATCTTCAACAGGTAAGAATTTTGATGTACATAAGTATAGTTAAGCCTTGGGTAATTTTTTGTTTATGGAATCATCGGAATGGTACTGTTGGTGTATGAATTTTTTTTCATGGCTTCTTCATGAGCCAATATGCTAGTTTTAAGTTCTGTTTTTGTTGCCTGAGTACAGTGAGTGAGGCAAAGAAAAGGTGGAAAACAATTAGAGATAGGTATACGAGGGGAAAAAAATGCAAATCTGCCGACAGGCTCAGAAGCATTTGCTAGTCAAAAATGGCCTTTATTCGCACAGTTAAGCTTTTTAAATGACCATATTAAACATAAAAGGTTAGTTCTATTATGGCCAAAATAAAAACTAACGGATTATTCAAGCAACCTTCTCATCATTTTTCCAGCACAATTTCCAACTATAATGACAATTCTACCAGCTCAACAGTAGAAGGTCTTCCGGGAGAAGGTGCGGATTTACCAGAGGGTGACAATGTTGATGGTTGCGTAACACCACTTGATGTAGAAGTAACATGTGATGTTGAACCTTCTAATTTTAGGTACTTAACTATGTATAATCCTATTCAGCAGTTCCAAAATTTGTCAACTTCCTCATTTAAAACCTACAGTAAACTCAATTCCAACTAATATTTTATCTTTTTAGTGATCAAACTTCAGCTATCAATATACCTGTTAAAACACCAACAAGCACAAAAAAGAAAAGAGGGATTGGAGATGAAATATCTTAAATCAATTGCATTCAAGAAAAAAATTACAACTGAATCTAAACCAAAAAGTTCAGTAGAACTATATTGTATGTCTTTGTTGTCAAGAATAGAAGCTCTGGAACCGATGAAACAATGTTAAGCTTGAAAAAAGATCGAAGATATTTTATTCGATCTTCAGTATGGTTCAGAATGAAGAATACTCATGTAATAGTCATTTAAATTTCATAATCAGCCATGTAAAACTTATCGTCTTTATTAAATAACAAGTAATTCGCATTCCGGAAAAAAAAAATTTGAATTATATGTGACAGCCCTGCCAATATACGCTACCAATTTCTGAGTTGAAAAAATTGGTTAGCTTTACACGAATATCTTTACTTTCCATGGTGTGATTTCTAGCGCCTGGCGACCCAATCTTCTCAAATTCCTGACAGCGTCAAGATCCGCTTCTTGTCTCCATTCACCAGAAATGATTTCGACATTTTGATTTTCACGATCTTTGGAGATTAGGTGGACAGTATCGGTTTTCGCAATTTGACTTCTTGTTCAATTCACTTTGTCTTAGGAAGTTATGGAGAACGCATATAGCTTTCACAACTTCCAACATTGTGTCTTCGGATGCAATGATGGCTCAGAGTAAGATCCTCCACATAGTTTCTGTAAATTTCGTCAATTTCGCAGCATAATTATAATGTTATTTCGCACACCTTGCTGCTAAAATTCCGAAAGTTTTTTACACTATTCGCCTGGCCCGAGAAAGTCGATAATTAAAAATTCTTTGCTCCTTTGGCAAATTAGGGCTGTTATAAGCACGCATTAAAAACTTTCATGAAATAACAATAACTAGTGTGGGAAACCAAAGATTTTTAGGTTACAGATAATATACTTATTAAGTGGAAATCCAGCATCTCCTATAAACATATGAGGTATGACCTCATTTGTACCGGGTAAAGAAGCTAGTGGTGGAATTGACACTTTGTTGTCAGGGATTTCCTAAAGGCCGAATTTCCCAAAATTCCCGAATCACTGTGATGACCACTATCACCAATATCCACAGTGAGTAGTTTGTATTGGTCATCAGAAATGGCCAACAGAACTATGCCGAAAAACTTCTTGTAATTAATATAGTCACTGTGTTGGTTTAAACGGGACTTGATCCATTTGGAAGCGAAGTCCAGTTTCTGGCAAACAAAATCTGACGTTCAAATATAACGCCATTGATGGTGTTCTTTATTCCAAAGTTTAGCGGATGCACGCGGTTTCTTCGAGATTTGAAATACATGCAAAAGTAAATCAAACCGGACCTGGTCCAATGGCTATGTCCACTGATGATGGAAGGGTACGTCTACGGTTGTGTTCGAGTAAGGGTCGTCGGAGAAACGTCTCTTTTATCCCAGATACACCTTCGCGTGACTGGCGTAAAACTGGTCACAATTTTCCATTTTGGAAATGAAAGCGAGGCATTCTTGTATCACGGCGTCCAAGCGGAACGTATTTGAGAAGTTCTTGAGGCGCCCATTTTTCAAAGTCAATCTTAAGCCCCTAGATATAATCCAGAACAAACGCGAAGGATTTATCGCTTACACCAGAAAGTTCAAGTTCTTTTCGAGTCGCCTCGATAAAGTTGCCCGTAAACATCCAGCGAAAATACTCGCCAGTCGATACTAAAACCTTGGAGTAGAAATGTTTTAAATAGAGGAGAAAACTCGTGGTACCCAAGCTCGGGACACGGAATTGCGCAATAACATTATTTGGTTGAACGTCATATAGTGCTGCCACCTTTGAGAGTAATTTAATAGTAGCTTCTGCTTGTAACTTGCTAAGACCTTGCAAATTTGGAATAGAAGTCTCTGTTAAAAGTTTGGCGTTTTGGCCGCAAATTATTTATTTGTTTAATATGTAGTTGTAAAATGGAAAACGAAACCAATATATTTGAAGAACACAGCTACACCTGCATTTCCAAAAAAATATCCAGGCAATTATGGAATTATTTCTCTTGAACTGTTTAAGTCATAGTTTAAGTAGTTATCTAGATTAACATTTGCGCTAAGCCTTTGTCGTAAAAATAGAACTAGTTTATTTCATAAATTTAAACCTCGGTCAGATTAAATTTAATAATTGCTTAAACCAGAATATCTTAAAGAACTGTATTACCATTTTAGGACAAATAAAGAACAATAATAAAAAGGGTAAAATTAAGTGTACCCGCTGCTGCTGCTGCTTCGGGAGAAGAAATACGAAGTAAGAATACCGAAGATTCTTTTTTAAGAAACATTTTGCAATTTTAATTAGAAATGCCTTCAAGGAGATGGAGACCATAGATACAACGTATCTAAGTGAAAATATGAAGGTAAGTACATCATCTTGGAATATAAACTTACAAATAGGCTAGAAATTTTAAAATTTTCCGTCATTTGTTTGCTATTAGAATAGCGTTATAGAAATTATCGGTAACCCTGATAAAGTTTATTTTAATGATGACCTCTTTAAACACCTTGAAATATTGGAAAACAAGAAGGTCAATGATCAAGGAACATTTGCAACAGACGTTGCAAAGTTAGTCAGATGAGAAAATTTCTCCAACGCAATGGAAGCATCATTTTCTCAGTTAACAGTACGTGATTATTAATATTAGTATCATTTTTAATAAAAATTAAATAAATAATAACTTACAGCAATTTTCTTTACTGGATGAGCAAGAAAAATATCAGTTAACTCAGTGTTTTGCAAGAAGGTTTTTTAATAAGGCAAAGATTAAACTGGTAGAAATTGCTAGTAAAGCATTTACAGCAGCCAAACCGAACACGGAAACAGTTCGGCCTTATCCCCTAATGACTATAAAAGAATCTTTGACAAAGAAGAAAAAGTCATTCACCATATTGGTGGATATATAGCTCATCAATTAATATTAACATACGGGTATTCCGCTAGTCATTTTGTTAAAAACGCTCTGAAATTAGATTCTGGAGAAATTGAAGACTATGGAAAATGGACTCAAGAACTTAGCAATGGTGGTTTACTATTTTTAAAGCAAAAATCATTCTTGTTATTTAAAAAATTAATGATCTCAGCAAAGTATATTACGGGAAGAAAAATGATATTGAGGGAGAGAGAGTAACGTAGGCTTTAACTAATTTGAAAAACCACCCTTTATCAAAAATGCCTTTTTCGATCTATGGGTGTGAAGATGAACGCAAGGATGCGGCTTTAAAAATGGGTTATAATCTAAGCTTGGTCTAGGAAGGGATGTCACACTAAGTCAACTCGCGACTTATTTACAGGTGGTCCCTTTACAATGCATAGAGGGGTGGTGGCTAGCCCCTATGCCACAGCTAACCTTCAGCGCCCTATACTAACTATTACCGTTAACCTCAGCAAGTTTTGATGGAAAGGAGAAACGGGGTAGACCGCGGAGGAAAACTCCTTTTACCAAGTGGGGAGAGAACTTGCAAACTCTACACGCAGAAGGATTTGTTCCCAGATTTTCACCCGGTGCCACAGTCCGGGATCGAACCCGGGATCCTCTTGCTGCGAGGCGAAAGCGCTAACCGCTACGCCACCCCACTGTAAGATATATTTAAATTGCTTGGGGAAAGGGTTCATCAACAAGCGTGGTTTACTATTTTTAAAGCAAAAATCATTCTTGTTATTTAAAAAATTAATGATCTCAGCAAAGTATATTACGGGAAGAAAAATGATATTGAGGGAGAGAGAGTAACCTAGGCTTTAACACTTTTTGAAAAACCACCCTTTTATCAAAAACGCCTTTTTCGATCTATGGGGTGAAGATGAACGCAAGGATGCGGCTTTAAAAATGGGTTGTAAGATATATTTAAATTGCTTGGGGAAAGGGTTCATCAACAAGCGTAAAACAGAAATTCAAATTATTTAAAGAATTTCTCTTAAGACCGTTAGCCTTAGAAAGGAAATGAAAATCAAAAAGCCTGCAAAAAATGTCATGATATTAATAGCGAAACCAAAAAAACTCCTAAACTAAAACACGCAAACCGCGTAAGGGACTTTTAGCTTAATAAATATTTACTTTACATGTAATAATGGTTTAATATTCCTGACAATTGTGATACTATGGTAAGACTCTTGCCAATTGTGGTAAGATTCTTCCCAGTTGTGATAACTGGATTGTATTCCAATTAGTTGTAATAATTTGATAAGATTGCTACTACTAGCACTTGTGATTTTAGTACAAATAAAGGTCATTTTTGAAGCAAAATAAACACAAACAACTGTCTTTATTGAAAACTTACAGAAATTAGCCACA
>JAEQBA010002670.1:633351-790410 GCA_019434445.1 Phalangium opilio
ATTATTGTTAAAGTGTATGGATTTGAGCTAACAGAGTTGGCAGCAAATAAAGTTAATTTAAGAAACATAAAGAGTATTCTACTATAAAATCACAACAATACTTATGTAGCATATCTTATAAACTTATGGATGGTCGTACAATGCAAGATTAGGTGTCTGCGTACGGATTAATGCACAGGAAAGTAAGTTATACGAATTCAAGCAGACAATTTGAGAATATTGCCTACACATGATTCTTATTAGCCTTATCAAAACGGATTTATGGGATAAGAACGTCGGAGTTAGCGAATTCACTCCCCATCCTCGCATACTTTATTGAGAAACTTCGACTGCTTATATTTTGGACTCCACCCACCAAATTCTGTATATAGCTACTTCTAGAGATCGAATTTGTGGGTGGAGTCAAAATATAAGCAGACGAATTTCTCAATAACGTATGCGAGGATGGTACTAGAGGCTAAAGCTATGATCCGACGTTCTTATCCCATAAATCCGTTTTTGGCCTTATGGATTCTTGACCAAATAATCTTAAAGTAAAACGATCTCACTCCAGTAGGGATTGTTTGAATCAGTTTCGTGAGATTAACGTCTTCCTTGCGAAAGAATTTTACAAGAAACGAGTAGAAAGTGAAATCAGTAGGTGGTGCCAAAGAATAGCCTGTCCTGTATTCTTTATTAGAGTAATATGTAAACCGATCTGACTGATCGAACCTCAAATCCGCATTCTAGAACAAAAAATTCCTATATCCATAAGACATTTATTACATTAATTCCTAATAATGACGCTTATCTATTGCTTGATACACTCTTCAACAAATGTAAATTTTAAAATAAAAAACTTCATTATTTGGCGTTTTAAGAAGCCTGAATTGGTCGTATCTTCTTTAAAGGGGTTGTTAAGCGAAGATCTTCCTCATAGAGCCAAAAGCATATACAGGGTGTTTTTGATAGCTTGGAGTCTACACACATTTAGTTACGGAGGTACGCCCCCCCTCTTTAGAAAAAGCGTCTGCAGTTTTTAGCCTGAGTTCTCAACAATTCTAAACTCTACAGTTTACCTTTCCTATAAAGTACAACAAGATCATCATGAGTCAACCTAACCTAACTTTACCTGACCTAATACTATTCGCTTTGTAAAGACCCTAATACTAATGAGATTCAAATAACCTAACCTATCCTATCCTAACCAAACCTAACGACTATCGTTTTTACTCGTGCGGGGGAATCCCCCGTCGCACGAGTATTGCGCCGACTTTTCAAGGTCTCTCTCCCTAGCTTTGGCAGGAATACCGTGTGTTCGGGTGTTTTCATCCCTATCATTCCGATTTAAAGTAAAAACTTATTTGGTGACTCCACCAGAACGAACTCTAGTTGTAGCCACAAAAAGGAGGAAATAGACCAGTCTGGGAAACAGCACACTTCCTCTGGTCCAAAACCATTTTATTAATTGCTTGGACTAGTTTTTAATTCAAGAAGTGGGCGGAAATAGAATAGACACTCCGCCTCCTCCGAAACGCGCGATGGTGCGGTGGTTTAGGGTTGGTGATAGGGGATAACTTTTCTTCTAAAGAGTTAAGCTGTCTGCTGCGAGTCCTACTGTTAAGTTAATATTTATCAGCCTCGCTCAGAACTGGAGGTAGTAAAGACATTTTTACCTCGTGCTCGCTTTTTTAGCCCCTATTGTTTCACTTTTTTATTATCTTATATATCCCGCACGAGTGTCCTTTCTGCTGGAGCAGCTTCAGCTTGTTCACTTTTCGGTACTGGTATATATGGGAACTGCTGTAAAGGTGCACCACGTTTACGAGAACATAGGGAACTGCCGTAATGGGTAAACTGCGTTTTTCGGGAAACCGCTGTTTAGGGAACCGCGGTTATGAGGACCACTATTTAGGGATCCGCTCATACGGGAACTACTTATATCAGTTCTATTATAAGCATATCAAACCACCCGTAAGCGTGAATTCACAATAAGACCACGGGTAATCACCATTGTACAAGGGCGCCAGAGAGAAATTTGAGGTTCTACGCCACCTAGAGGGAAAACGAAGCAATTTTCTCCTTCCCGATTCTCCTTACCACCTTATAACCTGGAAATCTAAGCAGTCGTCTGCTTCTGCAATAAATGGCAGCGGTAATCGGTTTAGTACGGGCTTGTACTAAACTAGTTGTTTGTTTAAGATTAGGAACAGCAAATTATCTCGAATTTTTAAAGAAAATGGGATAAACTCTTAGTGATAAGTGTACACAGTACAACTGGTTTCTTATGAATAGGATAAGTACAAAAGATAAAAGTGTAGGATGCCGCGTGCCTTTACTACGCAAACTTCAAAATCCACGTTTTAGCCCCACTAGCAGACGACAATGTTTGTTATGATTACAAATATTAATAGAGGTAGAGCTTATAATAGTAAGTTTAAGATATACATTAATCCTTGTATTTATTCCCAAGCTTCCGGTAGCATCCCTTGCGCGATTTGAATAAAGTTTCCCTTTTGTGCCACCAGGAAGACTTGCCTCCCGAGTTTTACCTAGACAATGCCTGTGGCTAATTTCCGCCGATTCACGCTTATGGGTGGTTTGATATGCTTATGGTTCTACCCAGGTAAAATATACTTACGGGATTATTTGCGTCACTTATTATAAGTACAGTTTTTCTGAAATTAATCCAAAAGACGATAATTAAATCAATAAATAATTAAATATGTTTATTTAAACTAGCGTTAATTTATGATCGTCTTTTGACCTAGTATAATATTACTTTCTGCTGTAATCGCTTTTAACTTTTATTACAGTGTTTAAATTTAATCAAAATTAACACTATCGTTGCGATAATATACCTTCCACTTGGGAAAATGGTAAGAAATTGTAAAACGAGCTTCCATGAGTCCGCCAATAAATTATATTTAAGTTTGCCAGTTTTCGGAAAGATATATCTCTGAATATTGTAAAATAAAAATACAAATTATATTCAATCCTAAATTGGAACGAAATCATTATAAAACACGTCACTCTCAGTTATTTTCTATTTTTGCTGAGACAAAGTCTAGTATATTTAACATGATCAGGTTAGGACTACACTTATAAACTAAAGATAATTTCAATTGAAACAGATAATCCACTTTGAATTACAATTACTTCAAATCGTAAAACTACTTTCCAAAGAGAGGTCTTAAAAATAGCTTAAATTAAAAATTTATTACATTAGTATTAATTATCTCTCTTTGTGACGTATGTCACGGAGAACTACTGTGATAGACGCTTCTGTGTGTCTGTTCCTACACGCCAGTGGACCGCGTTAGAAGTTTGAAAATCGGAGCAAACTGGTTCTCAATTTTAGGACCGCATTCCCAATACACCAAAATTATATTTTCCCACGCTTTCTATTTCACCGGAGCCTCCGAAATGAACTAGGCCCATGCGTGTCGCGAAGCGAGAAAAATTTTTAAGCAATTTAGTTTGCCGTTGTTTTACGCTTGGGGGCGCTTATATTACCGTAAAATAAACAAAGATCAACACCGTAACCCTGTCGACTGCTTAATCTTTTTGGCCCAAGGTCGCGGATTGTAAGTATACGTTTTTATTACTCTTACTGAGTTATTTTAATTGAAATAATTTATTTTGTTGTCATCAATACAATCTAACCGAAAGATTCAATAAAAAGTGAAGAGCCCCAAAAACATTTACGTTAATTTTAGGATGAAAATTTTCTCTGTCGTAAACATTTTATGACTGACCCCTAAAATATCAACGATAATTTAAGGAAGACCCCGGTCACAACGGTATTAAAAGCGCCATCTCGTACACATATATGGTACGGATATTTCTCCTCATAAAATTTGACATGCCTGGGCCTAGTTCATTTCGGAGGCTCCGAATTAGCCATTATTCCTTCACCGACTGCTATCCCACCAATCATAGCCCCCTGTATAAGATAAGGCCTGGACATCGTTCTTCCGAAGGGGGCGGCAAGCTTAGTAGAAGGGTGCGCGAAACACTCAATAGATGGCGCGAGATCCAACTTTATTTCAAGCGGGAATTTCAATAATAGCTAAGTTTATAATAATTTTAGTAATAACATTTCTCAAAACGATTTAATTAGAAATAACTGACTATGATAAAACCAAATGTGGATGAGAGGGAAAGTATGACAATGGCCATAGAGCCTGTGTTTAAAAACGCGGACATCAAAGTTTCGCCCATAACTATTTAATTTACTAGTGACTGATGGACTTGCGAACTGGCGACTGAAAGTAGTTCAGACATTTATGCTCCTTGGTTTAACCATAGCCCACTCGATCACGCGCATCACGACGCAAGCTGCTCGCACTATAGCTAAATTACCGAGATTAGTTTTAAACGTATCTAGTTTTATGTGCTCTTCTATTGCTTCGATAACCTTACTTAAAGGGAGGGTGAAGTAGAAAATCAAGTGATTTTTTATCGATTCTTCTACTAAATATAAGACCAGTCTGCATAGTCAAACATTCAGGAAATACTTCCGAATGATTTTAAAATTCAAATTAGGTTCAGATTTTAAGGATAATTTTAAAGAACGACCTCCGACCAATCGCGTAACGCCCTGCCTTTTAATTAACAAAATTCTCGTGGCACGTTCCGTGTTGAATGAAATTTATCACGAGATTTGATAAAATTCGCGCGCGATGTGATAATCGTGGCGCGAGACATGGGGCATGCCACGAGAATTTTGTTAATAAAAAGGCAAGGCGTTACGCGATTGGTCGGAGAACCTTCTTTAAAATTATTCTTAAAATCAGAACCTAATTTGAATTTTAAAATCATTCGGAAGTATTTCCTGAATGTTTGACTATGCAGACTGGTCTTATATTTAGTAGAAGAATCGATAAAAAAATCACTTGATTTTCTACTTCACCCTCCCTTTAAATCCATATTATACCTTCAAATACCTTTTAAAACATTACCAGCTACTCTGTTCTGATCGGGGAAGTTCTAGCATACACAATAGCAGACGACGGTAACAGTGTAATCGCGAATTAACACAAGACCTATTTTGAGGGAGTGAACAGGCCCAGTATAGCTACGCCAATAAAACGGTCAACTACGGCGAAACTCTGATGACTCGCGACTTTTAGCCATTTTCAAACTTGATAAAACTCATAAATTTTATAATAATTATAACAATATAAATATAATATCAAATATATTTGTTTAAATATTTAAGAAACACCTCTGTTAACCGAATCTTCTCTAGACAACGAATGTGTAAGAAAAGGTGCGTATGAAATCGATACGCTATATTCATTCCAGAGTTAATGTAGAGCGAGTAATTAGAACGTTACCCCCACTGTATAATAAATCATTTAAACTCTTTCCAAAGTCAATATAGGACGAGTAATGATATCTTTGGTTAATAAAAACATAGTAAAGAAGTCGATATTGGATAAATGACAAATGTAATTTCTCGTGTTACCCTCTTAATTACAATTTTCATAATATACAAAATGAACAATAAAGTGACAGGACTACAGTACTACCATTGGTTTAGTGGCGTCTGTTAGCCAGAACCTCTTACAGGCTGAGCAAGCCCGGTCCGGCCCGATCAGGTTGGGCCAAGCCGGGCTTTCCACATTTGAAAAATTTCAAATTTTGGAAATTAAGGGGCCGGGACGATCTTGATTCTCCTTTAATCCAAAATCTATTGAAAGCAGGGTTTAAAAAAACGGGGTTTTTTTTAAAAAAAAAGCCCAGTCCACCGGGTTTTTCTGGGTTTAATTGAGTACTTAGGTTTTTTGGGGTTTTTTATCTTTAGCAGTTGCGTGCATGGTAGAAATTGTCACTCAAAAGTAACTGCTTAAAAATTGCCTTAAAGTGTTTCATTAAAAATAATATATATCATAGAATATGTACATATTATCAAAAGTGGATGAGAGGAAAAGTATGAAAATGGCCAAAAGTCGCGAGTCATCAGAGTTTTGCCGTAGTTCACCGTTTTATTGGCGTAGCTATACTGGACCTGTTCACCCCCTTAAAATAGGTCTTGTGTTAATTCGCGGTTACGCGGTTACCGTCGTCTGCTATTGTGTATGCTAGAACTTCCTCGATTTGTGTTTGTAGTCAGAACAGAGTAGCTGATCATGTTTTAAAATGTATTTGAAAGTATAATATGGATTTAAGTAAGGTTATCGAAGCAATAGAAGAGCGCATGAAACTAGTTACGTTTAGAAAAAAATCTCGGTAATTTAGCTATAGTGCGAGCAGCTTGCGTCGTGATGCGCGTGATCGAGTGGGCTATGGTTAAACCAAGGAGCATAAATGTCTGAACTACTTTCAGTCGCCAGTTCGCAAGTCCATCAGTCACTAGTAGACTAAATAGTTATTGGCGAAACTTTGATGTCCGCGTTTTTAACACAGGCTCTATGGCCATTGTCATACTTTCCCTCTCATCAACATTTGATATTATTATAGTACTTTTAAAGCTGAAAAAAACAAATATTTTAAACTATCTGTAAAAAAAAATTATTTTAGCACTCAAATTCATCAAAATTGAAGATCTTTGTGATGGGTTTTATTAGGTGAATTTTTATGGTGGATAAAACCCGCGGGGTTTTTTTTGCTGGGTTTTCTTTTTAATTCGAACCCTGAATGACAGTGAATTTAAATGAATATGAGCTTCTATTAAGAAATGTGACGTTGTGACGAGCAATTATGAAAATAAATGAATAATACACGACGCTAAAGCAAATATGAATTCAATTCATTGATGTTATGTAAAAAAATTAAAAAAAATTACAACTGTACCACGTGTAACAGGCCGGGTGTGTTGAATTCACGCAATGTGTCGGGCCGGGTTGAGCTTGGTTAATGCATGTAACGGGCCGGGCCGGAAACCAACTATATACTGGGACCTGGGCCGGGTTTCGGATTTTTTCGAAATGTTAAATCCCGGGCTGGGCTAGGATCGGGCTTGAAAAATTCGGCCCTTGCAGGTCTCTGAGACCAATTAAATTATAAT
Organism: Phalangium opilio; assembly: GCA_019434445.1. NCBI lineage: Eukaryota > Metazoa > Arthropoda > Arachnida > Opiliones > Phalangiidae > Phalangium > Phalangium opilio. The sequence goes on from JAEQBA010002670.1 coordinate 640,346, forward strand.
TGTTTTGTAATAAGAGACTTTTTTAAATGTTTAATTTCTTTTAAATTTAGAAAAAGGCCGATAATTTAAGGTATAAGGTTATGCTACCTGAACTTTTTCTTTAAGGCAGACCTATGCAACAAAATTCTTACCTTGGATATGCCAATTCTTAGGGTGATATTTGAATCAGACATCTCCGTAATCTTGTCAAAATATTTTGTATTCAAATATTCTGGTTTTCCCGGTGATGTAAAAAAGGCGAAATCAAAGGTTCATTTGCTTCTGGCGAAATATATGATAACTTTTTTGCACTGCAATTGACACGAAGGCTTGATTAATAGAACGTTAAGAATAACAATTATCATGGCACTATGAGTCTATCTAAAATTAAACAATGTTAAAGGGTATTTAAGCAAAAGTTAACTTACTGGTCTGAAGCCTAAGCTTTAAGCCTATAATCTCACTTGTAATTAGGCCTACTATTTCAATACAGCAGGCCAAAGTATTAGACTTCAGAAAGTTAATGACTCTATCGTGTTTAATATAACAGATTTGTAATATTCATAGCATAACATGCTTTTTTGAATTTTAAAAAAATATTTAAATGAAATTTTGAAGTCGATGATGAGCAGAAAATAGCAACCGCGATTCCATAAAAACAGCGGCGTTGTTCAAAACTGCTGTTTTAGAAATAGCGTCTGCTGTTTTGGAAAAAAGTAGGTTTTAGCTTGAGTTTTGTAACGGTCATATCGCGAACGCGAAATGGCGTTACCCCTGGTTGCTCCCTGTAAGTTTAAAATTAGCGAGCTTGGGGTGGCATGGGAACGAGAATGCCTCGTTTTGCACGGAAATGATTGTGGAAAATTTCTTTATACCCCCTTTTGAACCAAAAATGGAAAACCCTATTGATAGTTACATTTTTTTCTCAAATTCAGTGTTGAGAAATTTCCAGCTGAAATATTTTCGGTATTCGCTTTTAGGAGTCTTGCAAGATTATAAACGTTAAATACGTATGTAACATTGGATTGTCAGTGGTGGACTATTAACATCCAGTACGGTAAAAATCGTTATTGGGTTGTGGTTAAGGAGATACTTAAATGAACCGATATATTTGTTAGAATCGTATTTGTTTGGTCGTATATTTCAATATCATTATAGACCATACTGGCTTTACAGTTTGTAATTACTGAGTGCACTGCCATCGTGTATCCTAAAAGAATTTCGTTACCCTCTATACCCTTCTCGTACCATATTTGGAAAATTAAATAATTATGTCTCATTCTTGAACGATAACTGAACCATCTTAGATTTATTGAACCATTTTTGACAAATGAGCGAGTGATGGTTCAATCTTGAGCAATCATTGAACCATCTTAGACAAATGAGCCTCCGATGGTTTAGTCATGAGCGACTATTGAACCACCACATGAAAATTAACATTTACGATTTTTTTGATCATTGAACCACAATTGAACCTTTTCGATAACAGTGTACTTATTGAATTTTTTGTATTCAGCACCTGACACTCAAGAGAAAATGTTTTAATCAGCAACTGCAAGGAGATGAAAATAAGCCATCACTACCCAATAATATAGTAATGTGGCAGTCTTCACAATGTTCAGTATATAGGGGCCGAATTTTGCTAATATACTGACCACCTTTAACTGTTCCATTGTAATTGATAGCTTTTAAAGCCTACATAAAGGGCCTGCACATTAAAGTCCAGGAAATAATATTCATCGAGAATAAAATATTATAATTTTTCCATTGCCAGGGCATCGAAACAAAAATTTTATTGTTGTATAGCACTATAGCTTGAGTTGAACTGATTTGATCAGCAGAAAAACATTAAAGAGAGTAGACACGAAGTACGTATCGCTCTGGTAATTTATATTAAAATATACTATTTCCTTCGATGAATTTTGCTACTGGGGATTGACAATAAATGTCATATGAATTTGTATTGCGAGAAAAGTACTAAATTTCAAAGTACCCCTTTAACAGAGCAATTAAGAAACGCTATTATCATGTCATATTCCAATCTTGTGTTAGCACGAACTCTAAAATATAAACTCAGACTATGTAGTAGGGTGGGTTAACTATTTGAGGCCGATAATCTAATCGATTTTCGCTCACTGAACTGATGCATCGAAATCATTTAAGAGTTATGATTAACTTTTGTTCTAGAGAGAAATTCTACATCATTATAACTATAAGTATGACACCCATAGAAATACTTTACTGATGGTGAATTTAAGAGAGAACCAGTATTTCCACCCCTCATTTCTTTGTTTCTCAGAACGTTCGATGAGGTGACCCCTGTTGAGGTAGACAATAAGTATAAACTAGGGATCAACCGGTACCGATACCATATCGATATCGGCACCGATACTCGGGGTTTCCCGATAGTATCGGATCGATTGGTTTAATATAATACTAAACCGCTACTCGTTTAAAATGCGTTATATGATGCGACATGATATTTTTTAGGTCTTTCAGTGATAATACATTTCTATAAATGTCAAGAAGCCGTGATATTATTTTGGAAGTACTTTAAACACTGTAATTGGTATTATAATTCATGAGATTACTCTATAATTATTTCTTAGTATTTTTAATACATGTGTAAATGGCACTGTATTACTAAAAATATCGGTGTCGGTTCAAGTATCAGGTTTTGGATCATAGAGAGTGAATATCGGTATCGAGCGTTATCGACGGTTCATGTTTGCACCGGTATCGAATTAAACCTGGTATCGGCCCTCTCTAGTATAAAAACTAAGTCAGAGTAGTAATGTGGTTTTTGGGTTCGGCCGTAAATGGGTCGCTAGTAAAACACCACATTATAGAAGCTATTGAGACCACGAATAGCTAAGTCACCCTGCACTCTCTTTTCACATTTACGGGCTAGATTTTTCAGTTCTACTGTTAAGTAGTCCTAAAATCTCATTTTGGAAGCGTCAGGTGAAAAACAGATCGATAATAGAAAGTAATGAGATCATGAAACTAGTTTTGCTTCAAAATCTACACCAGTATTAAACATTGGTAAAATTTGTTCGTCTGTTGTACCAGGATTCGAAACACCCGGGTTTTATTGGGGTTTTTGGGAGTTTTATGGGGTTTCTTTTTAATTCACTAGCTTCACAATCGCTGAGTAATTTAGGCTATACTTCATATTTAAACAAATTTGTAATTATAATCTTAATGTTTGTTAATAATTAAACTAGAAACAAAAAGTGGTGCTTGGCTTAGTTGGCTGCTTTATCAGCAGTTTTCTCCGCAAATGCGTGAAAATTATGCGTTCACTTGGATTTATGTGAAGATAATGTATTCACTTGGCTATACGTGAAGATAATGTATTCACTTGGCTATACGTGAAGATAATGTATTCACTTGGCTATACGTGAAGATAATGTATTCACTTGGCTAAACGTGAAGATAATGTATTCTTTTGGCTATACGTGAAGATAATGTATTCACTTGGATATAGGTGAAAATAATATATTCATAATACAAAGCAACAGTGATAGATACAAACGGTGCAATATAGCTTATTTTGGCTTAGAGAGAAAAATTTAAAATTCTCGGCTTATTTTAATTATAATGTCACGGTATTCGGCTAAATTATTGAAATTTTTGTTTGAAAAATGGCAATCTGATATCACTATTTAATTCTTGTTAGCCAATGCCGAAGCCGAAACCCAAGCCTGAAGGGCTTCGCCTTCAAGCCTTCGATCGCCTTCAAGGCTTCAATCAACCTTATCCCAATCTGAGATCACTATTTAATTCTTGTAAGCCAATGCCGAAGCCGAAACCCAAGCCAGAAGGGCTTTGCCTTCAAGCCTTCGATCGTCTTCGATCAACCTTATCCCAGTCTGAGCTCACTATTTCATTCATGTAAGCCAATGCCGAAGCCGAAACCCAAGCCTGAACGGCCTCGAGCCTTCGATCACAGCCCACTCGATCACGCGCATCACGACGCAAGCTTATACATATGTCATCCGCGCTTATACATGGTAATCCAATATTTTGAACGGGCTTCAGCAGCGAGAAGCTTGCGTTGTTGAGCGCGTGATCGAGTGCACTATGAATCAACATAAGAATATATTTAGAAAGCCGAAATATAGAAATCAAATAATTGGTCTAATAAATAAACCCTAAACGTCTGAAATGCTATTATAAATGTGTTGAAAGAGATAAATATCAAATTAAAATCACATGATGTTGGCGTTTTGCTGAAAACATCTTTCTTGTTCCTCCGGTAATATTGCTCCTTGTATAAAGCCATTATGGAAATCGATGGATTTTTTAGCAGACGATCCCTAAGAAATTACCATTTGGTTAGAAAAAGGCCAATTGTGACACGAGCGACTAAAGCCCCGACACTTTTGGGGGCCGAAAGAGGGGTGCCTTGTGGGCGGGAGAATCTCGTCTGGCCTTCATTGGACGCTTTTCGCCGGTCTTTTTGCGTTTTCTCCTTAAACTGTCGCGATAATAACGTACAAAGGCTCAAAATGTCAGTTTAACACTGATATTCAGTCAATTCCTCTTCCATTTCTTTATCACTGCGACAAGAAGTATGTATCTTACTCCTGGAGAAGAACGTGTTTCATTATTTTCAAAGCTCATGCTTTTAAAACGTAACTAATGTCAATTATTTAAACTAATTACAAAATATTACTGATAATTATGTTTCAAATATTACAATATGTGTATTGGATGGAATGCTTTTCTTTACGAGTTTCTGTCTGCGTTTTTTCTCGGCTTTTAAGTGAAAGAAGCATAATAATAATAATAATAAAAAGGCTTTTATTGGAGCAACCTTTAAGAGGCAAAGTCTTATTTACAAAGGTGTCCACTAGTTACATATTTACAGACGATTAGATTAAAGTTAGAGTTAAGATTGTATCAGAATAAATTATTAAGATAAGAAATTACAAGATTTTTAAATAGTCTTGGGGATTCTATAGATTTAATGGAGTTTTCGAGGTCGTTCCAGGCTTTAATGCCTCTAAACTTAGCGCTTTTGGTTCGAAATTTTGAAGTAAAGCTTTCAACATAGAAATTACTATCGTGGTTTCTAGAATAACTTCTTTGCCTCGGATCTGGGAACCACTTTAAGATATATTGTGGAAGGCGTTTGTATTTGATGCTATGCATTAAGATCAGGAGGTTGAGCATGTAGTTGTAAGTCGGTGAGGTAATATTTGCTAATTCCTTGGCTTGAGTGGCCGAGGAGTATTTTGTTCTTTTAGATATCAGTTTGGCACACATTGAATGCAGAGCATCTAATTTTGAAGTGTTGGTTGAGTTCTTATTATGGTAGAAAATGTCACCGTAATCGAGAATTGGCTTTATACAAGAATTGTAAATTAAGTGGAGGATTTTTGTGTCTAGAGAGTTTTGAAGCGGCCTCAGCAGCCAGATTCTAGATTTGACTTTATTACTCACATAGTTGATATGCTCGGCCCAAGTTAGTTGTTCGTCAATCCAAGTACCTAAGTACTTGAAGACTTTGACTCGACTGATTGTTCCGCTACACAAGGAATCTAGGGGTTCAGCGATTTTTCTGAGTTTTTTATTTGGGGCTAATAGCATGAATTTTGTTTTCGCATCGTTTAGTATTAATCCTTTAGATCTCAGTACTGTTTTTAGGTTGCCAATGTCCTTGTCTGTTTCAATGATCAGTCGTTCTAGATTTTTGTTGGCTCCCATTAAGGCATTATCGTCCGCGTATTCGTTCGCCGTGGTGTGTTGCAGGATTTTGTGTAAATTTGACGTATATACGTTGAATAATAACGGACCCAACACGCTACCCTGAGGTACTCCGTGCTTTATTGGTAGGGCTTGGGAGTAATTGTTGTCATAGGAGACTCTTTGGTATCTATCTTTTAAGTAGGATACTAGCCAGGATAGGCCATTATCTCTGATACCAGCTTGTTCAAGGTCGCTAATGAGGATTTCGTGATTGACAGTGTCAAAGGCTTTTGAGAGGTCAATGAACACTATTATAACGTACATATCTTTATCCAGTTTTTCCAGGATTGATTCGGATAAGTTAAACATGCATGTTTTTGTCGAGTGATGTGCTCGAAAGCCAGATTGTAAGGTATCGAAGGTTCCTTGTTCCTCTAGGTAGTTATTTAGATACTTGTATATAATTTTTTCGCATATCAGTGAAAGGGCAGGTAATATCGATATAGGTCTGTAATTCTTTGGGTCGGTGTCACTAACGGCCTTGTATATTGGGATCACCTTGGCTGATTTCCACTGTTTAGGGAAGGATCCTGAAGTGAGTGATTGGTTTATTATTTCAGTCACTGGTCTCGCAATTATCGCCGCCAAGGCTTTTAGGAGTTATTAAAGGGGATATGAAAATGTAATATTAATAACGGAGATTGAACCCGCCAAATTCAGTTTGCAGTATAAAGGGACCGTCCATAAACTACGTCACACTCTTATGGGGGGAGGGGGTTTCTAAATTTGTGACGGCCCATGTCAAGGGGGAAGGAGGGGTTCTTCGATGCGTGACGTCACATTTAGCATTGATTTTGTTACGAAGTCAGTAAGAGGGCGATTGGCTCTCCTATGATATAGAAGAAGAAAGACAACATTCCATAGTCCACCGTTACAATAATTTACCAAAATTGTTATTCCATCATCGCTTAAATAGTAGAAAGTTTAAGCAATTATCTACTATTTACACCTTTATATAGCCAATTTAAATAGCGCATTTAAAATAAACAGCGTAAACTCTCTTATGTCTCTGTTTATTCGCCCCTATTATTTGTGAGGATGAATCAAATCCCCCTGCCGATTGAAATGGTTTCGATTCTTTGGCAAATTTCTAAATCTCAAGCTTGATAAGTCTGTTTTCGGTGACAGTGTCGAAACCTAAAACGTGTGCCCCTTTAACTAAGCTTTATGGAACTTTTTTGAAGCTTATAAAAAGCACATCCAGACATTATGATTCTAAAGGTCAATCAGAGGGAAAAAGCTTAAAACGGAAGAGAAATTGAATTTTCAGCCGAGCAAAATATTTCTGAGAGGGCGAAATATCACTCAAGAAATTAATCAAATTAAATTTGTAAATTAAGACAAATCATAGTGCGAAGGGGGGGGGTTAAAGAAATGTGACGTGGTTTTTAGGGGAGGGGTCTGAGAAAATCGTGACGAAGCGTGATCTGGGGACGGCAGGTCAGAAAATGCTTTTTTTCGCGTCACGTAGTTTATGGACGGTCCCAATTTTAACATACAACATTACGAAAATTTCAAAGACTTGGAAAACTAAATTTTTACTGAAAAACAATTATTTAATTGCCGGTGCATTTTTTACAAAAAAAGCTTTATCCATGTCTGCTTCCTTAAAGAGAGTGCACGCCCAATGGTACCAGACTTTGCAGGATTCGCATTCAACCATATTCACATTAGAGTTTGTTTTGGGACACAATCCACATTTCCAGATTTCACGTTTTATTTGAATGATTTGATCAACCGCAACTGCGGAGTCGCTTGTAAGATAAGATTTTGAGAACTGTACAATTTCTTCAGTTTCGTTAATTACATCGTCCGAAATTTTTTCAGGATCAGCTTCAATCTCTTCCTCTTGGATCTTTCCTGACCCAGAAATTGCTTGTGTAACTTTGTCTTTATCGACGAAATGCGACAGAAATCTTTCAATATTTTTTTTCTTTTGTATTCTAAAATTTTTTGCTAGTTTGGTCATTTTCTTTGGTTTTTCCGTTGGGTTTTCAACTAAAATTTCACGAGAAATTGGAGAAGCGGTATAAGAGTGATCATTTTTATCATGCACATCTTTAATTCGACCATCTTGCGTTAAATGACTGATTAAAGATGCTTTCTCTACGATGCTTGGTTTACAGTATCTGACATTGGCATTATTTCTCGTCTTGACAGTGGAAAAGAACCTATTTTGTTTCTCAATATTCTTGTTATGTGGTGTACGTTTATTTGACGTGACAGTGTTCTCGCATGAAGATGTAGATCCAGGCAGTTCTGAAACTGCAGATAAACGCAAAGCTTCCTTAGACCTTGAAAAATTTATTTCTAAGAGAGCCTTCGTAGATTTTATCTGTTTTCTCACGGTTTCTATGATATCATCGTTCTGGCAATTTCTTACAGCCCCACATAGAGACATTATATCTGCAATCAGATCTTCTGTTTCCTTTTCGAGAGTCTCTTTTTTATTCGATTCGGCTAAAAGATTCACTAGAAAATTCTTGTCAGTGGGTTGTTGTCTTTCATTTCGGGTTGCGTCTACCAACGTATCACTAAGTAGTTCGCCTGTTATTGCACTTGACGTAGGCTCTACGATTCCACTGGAACTTCCTTCACTTTCTGAAATTGGGGCTACTTCAGACAGCATGATGTCAACAAGGTGGATGTGTTTACATATGTTTGTGTTAATTTGACGGTCCGGGCAAGTGCAAGAGAAAGTGTGCACGCATATTTTGCAAACGCATCAAATAGAAAAGCATTTGCAGATGATGTCATCTGTTGTCACCGTGTACTTCAGATTATCAAATGCGTCACTTTCCGTATCTTTCAAGCTTTCTTCACTCGTCACTTCCCAAATTGATCTTCCAGTTTCTTTGACCAGAGTCCTTGGTAGGTTCATAGCGTGATTGTGTCTCTTAAAACCTTCCGTCGATTTCTTAGTAATCTTTCCTTTCGTCAGTTTGATGAACCTTTGATGAGCTTGGCTCCGGTCGTAATCCAATAAGTTTGCGAGACATCGGTCTAGTCTCTTGTTTTGCTTTCCATCAAGGAAATTGTATTTAAATACCTTGTGGAACGCTTCTAAATACATATTTGTATTTATTTCGGAACCAATTCGATAACACGAAGCCCATTCTTCCTTGCAAGAAACCCATTCCTTTTCAAAATAGTTCCCAAATGTTTCGGTTTTATCGTTTTCTTCCATTTCTCTTAAGCTCGTAGCAAGCATCTTCTCAAATTTTGACTGATCTAACTCGTCTATAAGTAGCGATAATCCTTTGAACAAATGAGAGGCTAATTCTTTGTCCAGAATTAGTGATAATTTTTTCCTGATGTCGTGATAGACGTGCCATTTGCATAGAAGTTTTTTAGTATTACCACCAAATACATTCATCCAACTGTTATAGTATTGAGGGGCTTTATCCGTCATTATGTATTTTGGAATGATTGAAGTAGTGTGTTTCTTGATTTCCGAAAAAAATATCTTCAATATTTCGCCATCTTCTCTGTTGGAAATTAGAAATGCGACAGGTACGCCTTCTTTAAAATCGTCAATTACTAGTACTGTTATCAGTTTAAAATGATATCCATTTGTCCCATGTGTGGCATCCAAGCATACAATATTTTCTCCAAATTCTCTAAACATGTTCTTCTGAAATTTGGTCATAATGGCTAAAACAAAGTCCGATTTCGCCAAACCAAATACTTCATATTCGGGAATAATATTTCGGTTTTCGTGTTGTTTTTTGTAAAGAAGTATAATGCCACTTTGTTTTTGAAGCTCTTCCTGGACGTCAGCATCTACACTGATATGTTCTTCTGGATGTTTTTCGAAAGTATTAATTCCATAAGATTTGCATATATTATTCAAATCCTTTTTTTGTGCAATATGTTTTCGTTGAGTGACATCCATATTACTGTTGCGAATATCATCTAGGACCCTTTTCTTAGACACTCCTCCTGCCAACTTGGCAGCGATTATTTGCTTTTCATTTTTCGAAATTCTTAAATGGCATGGGTCATTTTCGTGACCATAATGTGATTTACATCCAACAACTGAAACTGTACTATTGCAACAGGGGTAAATAACGAAAGGAGTTAGAGACGCTAGCTTCCGTAGTGTAGAATACAGTGGGACTTTCAAACGTAGACACAGAAAAGAGAAAACGCCTCGGTCGCGCCGCCTATAATTCAAAATAAGTATCATATTTTCCAACCAATAGCGTGGCAGCAAAGATTCGAAAGGCATGCTGGGATATCAATTTTCTAATGTCTGCTAGTATTCGTCTGCTAGTGTTCGTCTGCTTACGACTGAGTGACAATTAGGCTTAGAGTAAAGCTTATTCATTAAGGTGCACTTGGATTAGAAACATGCAACTTTAAAGTTGGTAAATTCTTATTCGATAATGAAATGGAATTAAATGTCGTTTTTGCATCCTTCAATATAGTTTTAGTTGTTTTAATTTCTTTAGTCATAGATACAGTCGATGATCCTGATCCCACAGTTCCCACTAAGCCTTGGCTCACTGGGCCGACTCTGTCTGTAACCGCGCACTTACGGCAAAACAAGTTTGATCACATTTTGAGGATTTCCCCGGCTTCAAATTGCAAATTGTTGACTTATCTTTCTTCTTTAATTAAATCGCTGTTTACTCGCGATTGAATATAATAATTATATTGGGTTGATTTATGAGACGACTTCACAACATCGACACCCGCCATTTTACTTTACCCAGAATACCTTGCGGCGCGAGATTTTAAGGCAAAACTTTTAAGGTTCTGGTCTTATTTACAATACAGTTCCAAAGATGGCACTACGTTAGTTACAAATTCTATGACGTTTCAAGGTCCCACTGTATTCTACACTACGGAATCTAGCGTCTGTAACTCCTTTCGTTATTTACCCCTGATTGCAAGTAGATACTGAGACTTTGAGTGTCGCTGTACAGTTACGAAGGGGATGTTAATGAACATTTTACTTAATTACCCGGCCCCTGTTTGACGCAAAGTTCCCTGATTTCCCTGAATTTTACTAAAAATTCTAAATTTCCCTGAGTTTTTTGGCCACTATTTATTTCCCTGATTTTACCAGGTTTTCCCTGTTCCAGGTTGAAAAGGGGCAAAAATAAGTAAATACTTTCAGCCTCCGGGAATTTCGCGGGAACGGAAATAAGCAAAACATTTCAAAAGTATCCAGGGATACTATAAAAAAAAATAAATGATTAGAAACCCAAATCTAAACAATAGGGTTGGATCCATATTTAGAGGGTGCTTAAAATAGTATTCTCTTATATTTCTAACTCAAATCCAAATCGACATTCGAAACTCCCGCCAAAAATTTACCCATCCCATATGTACGTCACTTCTTCTTTCATTGCCTAATTTAATTTTAGCATAAATTACACTAACGTAAATTAATTATCTACGATAAATAAGTTTAAAATTAGAATTTTACTCATTTTAAAACTAAGCTTTTCCTATTGGTTTTGAACCGTTTAATTGAAATTAGTGATAATCAATTGGCCAATATCGCAAATTAACCCATGTCAATAACAATTTATTTAAAATCAATGAGACTAAAATATCAATATCAAACAATTATCTACTGGAAAAGATATCAAGCTATTCTTTAATTTTAAGAGCTCATGTTAAAATTTAAAAGAAGATAAATTTTATGATTTTCTGACGCAAAAATTGGCAGCTTTGGAAAGTTTCATATTTAAATCTAAGTAGGAAATTCTACAGGGCCGGTAGGCCCTTGTAGATATGACTTGATACCCGTTTGTAATGCTAAACGAAAAAATCACCTTTTTAGGGTTAGCGTCCCATAGAAAAAGCATTACATTTTACCCGGTTTTTTTGGGAAATTGTCATAAGCGATAAAGAAAAACTACAGCGAAGTTAGTTTTCGGAATACTTTCAAATTAACAAGCATTTACTAAATGAGAAACTTACCTGCTTAGTTTTTAAATAATTGAAGTCTAATTTTTGTAATTTAACTAATTAATTATGCCTCGAATTCCCTATTTCATAGCAGACGACAGTAAGAAAGTTTATTTCATAGCAGCATAGCCCACTCGATCTGCGCTCCCGGACGCTGCGCTGCTCGAGCGCGAGCAGCTTGCGTCGTGACGCGCGTGATCGAGTGGGCTATGATAGCAGACGACTGTAAGGCAACGCTAATTATTTTTTTGATATTTCATCCGAGCTTTAACACCTTTATTTGGATTTTCTAATGAACTATAACGCCCTTAAAAACCAAAATTGTTTTTATCAGGTCCAATTTTCGTCTAAAAAAGTAATTCAGGTAAATAATTACAGTTAATAGAGGTTTTAATATCGTTTGAAGTAATTTTTCGACGTTCGTTTTGGCCAAGGCTTAAGTTGAATTTTGGTAAGTCAGTGTAATATACTCTTTATAGCGTCTTTCGTCCTTTATGATTATAAAAAAAGCTGATTTCCAGCTCTGTTTTGGAATTTGATTTAGTCTGCTTCGTTTCATGCTAGAAACATATCCTAAGTTCCCAACCCTAGGTTTTACACTTTAAAATACTACTGGAAAGATGACAAAAGTGTTTTCGCTTGGCAGTTAAGACAGTGGTGTTTACGTAAGCGCAGTTAATTCAACACTTCCATATGAGGTATGCAGAGTTTCATTATTTTTTAATTTTTTATATTAATTTTATTTTGGCTATTCTCAGTGAGCATTCATATGTTAGAACGCAATTTCAGATTTTTGTGGTCTCCCAAGTCTCCAAAACTGTAAGTTTAACATTTTAGGGCAAATTATTATAATCATCAAGAATATGTATAGATCATCAAGGGTATAAATAGGCAACCTAAGACCCATTTGATTTATGATGTAATAGATCATGTTAGGTTTAGATACAGGGTTAAGCTTATGTTAGGCTAGGTTGTTATGAGCGGCTAAATGTTCACCTGTTTTTGAAATTATCAAGTTTTATCAACTGAATATATTTCCCCTGCTCCAAAATTTTACTAAATTGGATTTGTTTTTACCCCTGATTATTGCTAATTATCTTGTTAATTGCCACAAATTTTCTAAAAAAAATGGTATTTTAGCTTCTTTCTACCCTAAAAAGAGGCGCACTTTTAGCCATAATCAATGCACTTATTTAAGAAGTAAACAGTTCTACGAAATTAACTTTACGATTTTGAAAAGGCTATTAATTTTATTTAATACTCACTAATATCTCGTGCCATCATTATCAATGTATGTATGTATGACAAACCAAAGATGATTTCGATTTATATTTTATTCAAAACCGCTAACCAATAGCATTTTTGGTTCCTTAGATAATAGGGACGGGAAATTACATTTTCAGCCTGTTAAGAGTTGACTACTGCCTTAAGACTGAAGTGACAGATATTATACAAAAACGTCTTTGTTTGGACCAAGACCGAAAAAACCAACGATATGAGTGAGGTTTATCAATTGACTGAAGTTCAGATATTGAAATTTTTCTTTAAGTATTTCTAGTAGTTTAATCCTTAATCACTATTTAATTCAATCAACTGATTTTACTCTTAATCGATCTATTCCCTCTAAATTTATTCAAAAAATTTGTATATCTCCGCTTTTTCAAGAACAATTCCATTTTCCGAAAACATTTTATCATGAAATTAATTATTTTGAAGGGAGTACGTTTAGAGGGATCAATAATTAATATTTGTAATATTCTACTGAATTTCTAAGAAGAGCACCCATACACTGCAAGCACGGATGACTGCAAAGTAAGTGAAGTCATTTACGTATTAATTCCGCTGAAAAGAATATAAAATGACATTGTACAGTACTGAGAAATTTTTCTTTTTATGGAATCTTTACACTAACCTTTGGTTATTTTTATGCTTATAAAATATTTTTCCCGTCCATGAAAGGAGAGCTACCTACTAAAAGGTACCACATGGGACAAAAGTTGTTCCTTTTCCTTTGATAAACGACATTATTTTATTAGTCCGAGCAAAATAAATTACTCTTCTCAACAAATTGTAACCATTGAAAAAACATTTTTTGGTGCAAACTTGAAAATTTCTCAAGCCACTAACATTTAAACCAATGTCCGTCAAGGTGCTTACAAGTTAATGTGCATCAACACGTACTCCCTTCAAAATAATTAATTTCATGATAAAATGTTTTCGGAAAATGGAATTGTTCTTGAAAAAGCGGAGATATGCAATTTTTTGAATAAATTTAGAGGGAATAGATCGATTAAGAGTAAAATCAGTTGATTGAATTAAATAGTGATTAAGGATTAAACTACTAGAAATACTTAAAGAAAAATTTCAATATCTGAAACTTCAGTCAATTGATAAACCTCACTCATATCGTTGGTTTTTTCGCTCTTGGTCCAAACAAAGACGTTTTTGTATAATTCAGTTAAGATTTGATATCAGGCTCTAAGCCTTTGCTTACTAAACCACACTATTGATTTTGAGGATAAACAACGCTAAAATTATCACTTTTAGACCGTGAGCCGAGCCTCGAAAAAGCGTTTATTTTTAGGTTTATCTTATAGGTAACCACTGCGCAGATCATGTTGTTTGTTTAAATTAGTGGTAAAATAATTGATAGATTAAATCACACAATTACTAAACCCTGTCAACAAACCAACTAATGTTTTTTATCCCGGCTCTTGCAATCATTTTTATTAGGTAACAGTTACGTTTTTAATTACTATTTATAACCGCTATTTAGAATAAACCTTTTTGTTTAAATTAGATACATTTTTGATGTTTAAAGTAGATTAATTCAAACTACGCAGAAGGGTTCATTCCCTGGTTCCTAGACTGGTGCCAGCAGCCAACGGTTACCGCTACGAAGATTCGTTTTTTTGCTTGCAAAATAAAAGATAGATTCAATCACACTATCACTAATCCCTAAAGTTATCAGTTGTTTAACTTCTGTTTCTTAAACACCATTCCCAACCACTTTAAAATGTCTTTCTCCACCGCTCCTAGGCTACCCGCCTTGTCGTTCATCAAAATTCATCCGACTGTGCTTACTCCCCGTCTTGCCACTCCCCAGACGGCCGGATTGGACTTATATTGTCCAGTTGATACCGTAATTGAACCTCACGGTATCAAAATTTTGTCGACTAGGTTAGGCGTTATGCTGCCAGCGGACAGCTACGGTCGCATTGTTGGCCGTAGCAGCTTAACGGCCCAAGGGCTGTTTGTTGCCGAGGGGACTATAGGTATGTCTATTAGTTATTTTATAATGCCAAAAGTATAATATTTCTTTACAATAATAGACAGCGACTATCGTGGCCCCCTAAAAGTGGTCATCGCCAACGTAGGGGAAACCCCCTACTCTGTCCGGCGGGGCGATAGAGTCGCCCAGTTGATAGTCACGCCGGTTTTATTATTAAGACCGGTCGAAGCAGCGGTAAATATTTTTAAGTTTTTTAATTTAGGGTTCAACATGTAACACATTTTTTATGTTGTTTCTAGACTCTGACCCCTACATCACGCGGCAGTGTTTAGTCTTTTTTTAAATGGTGGTGGGTTTTTTATGTAAATATTTTTTGTTATTCTACATTTTATTGTATATTAATTTTTTTTGCTTTTTTGGCTATTAAACAATTTTTTATTTGTATATTTGTATTTTCTTTTCAGACTTATAATTATAGGCTTATTTTTTAGCTCCACCTTAACCTATCCAATGAAATTATCTCTTTACTTACGCTCCGCCTAATAAGACCAGTAGGAACCAATTAGAACTGCCGCTTAACTCGCTAGTATATATTACATATATATCATGTACTAGCTATTTAAATATCATTTACTATCGCAACCGGCCCAATATCCTGTGCCTCATTTTCTTTTTTGTTTACGGGTTAATAGTCAACGTTTTGTTAACTCTTTACGAAATTGAGCGCCGAAGGCGAAAACAATTAGAAACTAAACCCAAACGTCCCTCCGCCGATCGCACTTCCGAGTCAAATAACGATACGGGGTCAACGTGAAAAATGAACTCTTTAAAACATGTTTGTTTATCTCTGCTGGTTGTTGACTATTTCGTAATATATATATTGTATTTGTTTATTACACATACCTGTACTTCTTATAAAAAGTAAATATCTGATGTCTTAAATTCTGGGTGTGTTTTTATTAACTTTAGGCCTACAGAGAGTAAAGCTGGACTGGTTAAAGGGTGACGCCCATTGCTAGCAAGCCAGGGATGACGTCAAGGTTGAATATAGTTTTAGTTTTGGTTTGATTAAAGAAGATGATGTCATGGGGGTTGAAACTAACATGCAGGTGCTCGGGCTAGTCTGGACTTGTCTGGGAAGTTTGGTTTGAGTTTGGTGGATGGCGGCCATCTTGGGGTGGCGGCCATCTTGGATCTCTGCGAATCTGGGTGGCTATCACTACTGACGTCTTGGCACCTGTCGCAGCGTCTCCCCCTCAGCTTCTTCTACAATATCCTTTCCTTACTGCTCGATTCATACGACCGTTTCGACGTGGTTACACCAGAGAAGTAGTGCAGCGGCGGATAGTTGAGCCTGGTGGTCGGGAGCGAGACATATACTATTATGCACCTCTGCCTCGCCAGATCAAGTTAAGATCACGAAATGACGTGGCGAAGTATCTGCGAAGTCACCCGAACCCTCAACTAACCATTGAGGACTTTGACTATTCTCGAAAAGCGATTTATGCGCCTCCTTGGGAAATAACCCGGATGGCTCGTTAAATTGCCCTTATTTATTCAATATTTTGCACAATTTAGGACGTGCTGCATCTTCAGGATGACGAGGACTTAGATGATGGACCCGTGTCCGTAGGAACGGACATATTAACGGTAGCAACAAGACCACCGGTTTCGACACGTGAAGTGTCGGTAACCACTTCTACCGCCCGGAATGTGGAGACCGTCCAGGTCCGTCGACGCTTCTCAGCCAACCGTCATCCCCGAAACCAATCAGCATCACCGCCACTGCCCCTTCTTGTTTCAACTGAAACACTGGATGCACCCGCCATATCATCTGCTGAGCAAGAACAGCCTTCTGCTAGGCGGAAACGACCACCTACAAGACGAGAACGTCCTTACCCAGTGCGGGTAGTTCTTAGTGGTCGCTGATTTGCGGGAAGAGGAACATCTGTGGGTCCTGCAGTACAACCTAGTCCTGGTGTCGCTTCAACTCTTTCTGGGGTGCCTTCTCGGGGTATTACTCGAGGGGCACTCCTGCGACGGTTGGCGACACCATCTCCACCACCACAAACATCTTCGATTGCCTTTTTACTAACGCCTCCTCCTCCGTCAGGCCGGGGTCGGGCCTTGTTGCCAACCCCAGCTAACGGCCCATTTGACCCCCCGCACCACTGCGGGTGGGTTAATATGTTACCGTTGTGGGTGCCCGCACCATGTACGGGATTGCCCGTATAGGAGGCGAATCGATAGGAAAAATGTATTCCTTCCCTCGGGAAGACGATTTTTTCACCCATATTAAGCCTATTAAGCGCCAGTAGGGAGTAGAATGTCTTTATTTAATGTGTTGGGGGGATGTAGCGGACACGCTACATTTGGGCCTTCACAAACAACATAATAACATATTAGACTTACCCATTCAGGCACCAAATTATATGAACTTAACCCTAGGCCTATATCCTTCCTAATAAGAAGGAATCTCTAGCCAGAGGGAGCTCTATTGCACTACTTGAGCGCCCCCTGGTCGGGATAGGCCGAACTAGAGATAAGGGAATAGTATATATAGCCTGAATAGCCTAGGGAGCGGAGGTTAGTTAGTCCGTGGTACTCTAGTCAGGAAGTTAGCCAGTGGGACTCCTATTCGACACCCGAGTGGCTAACATCTGTCGCCGGCAACAATAGACGGTCGCCCTTCCGACCCTCTAACGGTTAAGTTATATTAAATAGGAAATTCTCGCGCTCAAACTCTAGTCGCGTACCGTTCAAGACCAAAGACACAGTTTCCATGGCTCTAAACATTACTGTAAGTGTTATGTTTCTTTAGTACGGACATTCCCTACTGGCGCTTCCCAATTTGAGTACTTTACATTGTAAATAGCATTATCATATACTAAAATTAACTACCCCATAAATTAATAATATTTTTTTTCTATGTATAAACTAACCCAAGCAGAACCTGGTATAATAAAAGATAGAATTTTTGCCACCTAATTTTGTCCTATTATTTCTTACTCTGTAAACCTCAGCTTTTTGAGCAAATCGGTTACAGGGGTAATCTAAAAATTTCGCTTACCCTTTTCCAGGCAGCCCCATTTTTAATTGGGGGTCCTTCCTTGTTGAGGTTCTCCGCCAATTCTTCCCATAGAAGATCTGAGCGCTCTTTAGTGAAAGAGCAACTAAGTCTCCCGCTTATGAGTTCCGGATTTGCCTCTAGCAGTCCGACCATAATTTCCCGTTGCCTACCCGTAACTCTACCCGATCTACTTTGCTTACTCATTTTGAACAGTAATGAATGTATATTTAGTCGCAAGTCAATTTAATAATAATAATAATAATAATCTAAGCTTTGACTATGAAGGGATTTCCACACTAAGCTTGTGGCTTATTTACAGGTGGGTCCCTTTACAATGCATAGAGGGGTGGTGGCTAGCCCCTATGCCACAGCTAACCTACAGCGCCCTAATCTGACTATTACCGTTAACCTCTGCAGGTTTTGATGGAAAGGAGAAACCGGGTTAGACCGCGGAGGAAAACTCCTTTTAACAAGTGGGGAGAGAACTTGCAAACTCTACGCAGAAGGATTTGTTCCCAGATTTTCACCTGGTGCCACAGTCCGGGATTGAACCCGGGATCCTCTTGCTGCGAGGCGAAAGCGCTAACCGCTACGCCACCCCACGTTATGGTCACCAACAACAACTTGAACAAATATCTTTCTAAGATATTCCCGCGCTTTTATGAACAAAAAAGCGTCTGCTTTCCTCGGAAGCTTTTGGATTGGCTACTAAAATAAATCACGTGACAAAACACTTTTTTTTACCGTTTCATTTATTTATCGTATCGTCGAGTTATCGTAAAGATCCTTATCGTATGTAACGCTAAAAAGTTAGAGAATACGGATTTATCGTTCGATCGATAAGGTTTCGCCCGATAAATTGATATCTTATCGTTTACGATAAAATTTTAAAAAGTTACAGAATTGGCCCCACTGTTACATTTGGATACTTTTTTTCGACTATCCCATTTTTAATATCGAAGTAATAATTCCAATAATTTTCAATTCTTTGGGTGTTTACCCAGGAAGGAGGATCTTCTTCGAATTGCAAAAACTTGCATTCGTCAAGGAGAATATCAGTAGGAAATTTAATTGGAAGTTCTGATGCTACTTTAATTAAATCGTTACTGCTTCGCTGCTTCGTTCTTTCAATTGGTTGAAGACAGCGAAAGTGTTTCAATATGCTTTGTGAAATAGAGTCTTTTTTGACGCCTCAATGTAACAATTCTGAACGCTGATGAGGAATTCAGTTAGTTTTTTTCAGATACCTTGAGCAAGCATTCCCGAACCTTCTCGTCACATTCCATTTAATTCCTAGACAGTTGATTAGCTACATCACTGACTAGCTTCTCATCATATTTCGTTACAGCTTTCAAAACATCTTCCTGGAGAAAACGACCCAGAATGGTTAGAAGCAAGCTTCTTTTTTGGTCATAAAGAACGTGAATAAGAGGTTCCTCTCGTTGAAGGTGACCCGTGAGATTCGTAAAAACTTTGCCCAGTGATATCACAAAATACAGCCTGGCCTGCATTGTTGGGTTCTTTATAGCTTGAAGAATTGTTTTGTACTTTGAATTTTCTTTGATTGTAGGTCGATTTTTAGGCAAAAAACAAGGAAGTATTTTTCTATGGCTGGCCACAGAAAGATTACCCGTTCCGCTGCAGGTTCAAGAGTAAGCCATCGTGTTGGAACGTGCTTGATCAAAGACCTGACTTTTAAACCGATTTCTGCTTGGATTTTTTCGAAGTCCTCACACCTTGTTGGAGTGTTTTTGAAAAAATAGAATAGAGACAATACAAATTCGGACGGATTTTCATGAAGTTATTCAAGCAAGGCCTTTAAGAAAAGCGTTGTGCATTGTATGGATACTACAAGTACCCACATCCATCAGCCCATGATTTCTGTCTACCTTCATTTTTTCATTAATTGCTCTCTAGTTTTGCTGACATTTGGACCATCACTTCTGATCATTAGCAAATGACTGATTGGTAACTGAGCATTCTTTATTGCCTGTAATATGTTCTTTGATAGTTGTTCTCCTTTGGCATGGCCCATAAAAATAGTTTCAAGATGACTGACCACGACTAGATTTTGGGACTTGAACCAATATTTGAGTGCAATTTGAAGTTCTTTCTTGCCTTCAGCATTAGTTGTTTCATCGAACTGAATTGCAAAATAAGCACCTTGTGCGTCATTTAACATCATTTCTCTAAAATACGGCGCTTCATCTACTAAGTAGCTTAATTTTGTTTCACCCATTGAGAAATGATTATGAACGGTTTCACCAAACAGGGCTCTGAAAGTTTCTTCGATTCCGTTGCATGATGCCGCAGACCAATTACAGCTGACATTTTTCAAAGCCCAGATAATTTCTGCCTTTCTAGCACGTTCAGAATCACTTAATTTCAGTATCATATTAGTTGCTTTTCCATCACAATGGCTTGTTGTTGTAGTTAAACGTAGTTGACTATCAACAAGCTTAGCCTTAGAATATTCCCTGTGTTTAATAGTGTCCGCGTGTTGTTGTAGATATTGGAATTCCTTAGCATAGCTGAATGATGCAATACATACAATACAGTAAACCCGTTTATCATCTTCTTTCTTACACCAAAGAGATACAACGTGTCCATTTCCATCAGTTTTTTAAAGCCAGTCATTAGAAAACTTGTACTTCCCCATAATAAATGCGTGTTGGAATCACGTCCGGGTCAAAGAATTAATAAAAATCAGTTTTTAAGTTGTTTTTAGAATTCTACCAATTAAACCTTCGTAAAGGGGGCTTGGTGGCGCAATGGTAGCGCATCTGACTTCAGATCAGAAGGCTGCGTTTTCGAATCACGTCCGGGTCAAAGAAATAATATAAATCAGTTTTTAAGTTGTTTTTAGAATTCTACCAATTAAACCTTCGTTCAAGGGGCTCGGTGTCGCAATGGTAGCGCGTCTGACTCCAGATCAGGAGGCTGCGTTTTCGAATCACGTCCGGGTCAAACAAATAATAAAAATCAGTATTTAAGTGGTTTTTAGAATTCTACCAATTAAACCTTCGTTCAGGGGGCTCGGTGGCGCAATGGTAGCGCGTCTGACTCCAGATCAGGAGGCTGCGTTTTTGAATCACGTCCGGGTCGAACAAATAATAAAATTTAGTTTTTACGTTGTTTATAGAAATTCTACCAATTTAACCTTCGTTCAGGGGGCTCGGTGGCACAATGGTAGCGCGTCTGACTCCAGGGGTCCTATTCTGAGACGTTCGGTAGGACGTCTACCGAACGAAATTTGTCGTTAGCGGCCGAAAATTTCGTTAGAGGGCAAATCAGGAGGCTGCGTGTTCGAATCACGTCCGGGTCAATTAAATAATAGAATTTAGTTTTTACGTTGTTTATAGAAATTCTACCAATTTAACTTGCGTTCAGGGGGCTCGGTGGCGCAATAGTAGCGCGTCTGACTCCAGATCAGAAGGCTGCGTGTTCGAATCACGTCCGGGTCATAGAAATAATAAAAATTAGGTTTTAAATTGTTTATAAAATTCTACCAATTAAACCTTCGTAAAGGGAGCGGTGGAGCAATGGTAGCGCGTCTGACTCCAGATCAGAAGGCTGCGTGTTCGAATCACGTCCGGGTCAAAGAATTAATAAAAATCAGTTTTTAAGTTGTTTTTAGAATTCTACCAATTAAACCTTCGTAAAGGGGGCTCGGTGGCGCAAAGGTAGCGCGTCTGACTCCAGATCAGGAGGCTGCGTTTTCGAATCACGTCCGGGTCAAACAAATAATAAAATTTAGTTTTTACGTTGTTTATAGAAATTCTACCAATTTAACCTTCGTTCATCGGGCTCGGCGGCGCAATGGTAGCGCGTCTGACTCCAGATCAGAAAGCTGCGTGTTCGAATCACGTCCGGGTCAAAGAAATAATAAAACTTCGTTTTTAAGTTGTTTATAGAATTCTACCAATTAAACTTCGTAAAGGGGGCTCGGTGGCTCAATGGTAGTGCGTCTGACTCCGTATCAGAAGGCTGCGTAATGGAATCACGTCCGGGTCAAAGAATTAATAAAATCTAGGTTTTAAATTGTTTATAAAATTCTACCAATTAAACCTTCGTTCAGGGGGCTCGGTGGCGCAATGGTAGCGCGTCTGACTCCAGATCAGGAGGCTGCGTGTTCGAATCACGTCCGGGTCAATTAAATAATAGAATTTAGTTTTTACGTTGTTTATAGAAATTCTACCAATTTAACTTGCGTTCAGGGGGCTCGGTGGCGCAATAGTAGCGCGTCTGACTCCACATCAGAAGGCTGCGTGTTCGAATCACGTCCGGGTCATAGAAATAATAAAAATTAGGTTTTAAATTGTTTATAAAATTCTACCAATTAGACCTTCGTAAAGGGAGCGGTGGAGCAATGGTAGCGCGTCTGACTCCAGATCAGAAGGCTGCGTGTTCGAATCACGTCCGGGTCAAAGAATTAATAAAAATCAGTTTTTAAGTTGTTTTTAGAATTCTACCAATTAAACCTCCGTAAAGGGGGCTCGGTGGCGCAATGGTAGCGCGTCTGACTCCAGATCAGGAGGCTGCGTTTTCGAATCACGTCCGGGTCAAACAAATAATACAAGTTGGGAAAACCAAAATATTACCTCTCCGAGTCAAGAGGTCTACTACTACAAACTTATTTACCTAGATATGGAATTATTTCTCTTTTTTGAAGTAAAAATTTACGAAATATTGAAGCAGTATTCCAAGCATAGCGAATAATACAGTATAGCAGACGACATTTTACATCCAATAAGGATAAATCTTGGACACATGGAAATCAGTCAATGGGGAAAAGATCAGGAAATGAAGTCTACGCTTCAGCTGTTTACCGTATATTCTGATAGCTACATTCACAGCTGGTTTGCAGTGTAAACACTATCGTCTCGTCTCACCCAAAGAAAATATACGCTCCGGGAATGGAAGCTATGTCTCGGGGTTGGGTTGACCAAGGAACTTCCGGTCTATGCAATTTCAATGTAGCCGGAAATACCTCGGTCAACCGAGCCTGCCTTTGGAGCGTACTAGGAGGGGAGAGACAAAAATTTACACTAGAGGAAGCTACACTTTCCATTCCTGGGGCGTGTATCTTCTTTGTCTCACCTCAACAATATTCTTAGTTTGCCAACATGAATGTTAACGTTAAATAACACCAAAGCTAAATTGTAGCTAGACGCACTGATAGTCAATGCGTACCATAAAGAGAATAAAAGGTCTGTAGCTACTACCCGTTTACCATTAGCCCTTTTACTATTCTAATTGCCACAATGATCTTTTCTTCTATTATAACATCTTAACCTGATTATTTAATAGTGTATTTAACTTTCGGCTCACTCTGAACCGTTGATGTCTCTCCATTTCAGACAGGAAAATCAAAGCCCAAAGTTTACTTCACCTCAGGCCTCAATTATTTACTCTTTGTTTCACTAAGCCTATTGCGGATGATACTTTATATACCCGCCGGAGTCTAGGTCTTAGTTTTCTTCATGAAATCACTCAACCAAAGATTATTGAATATACCGATGTAGTATAGCTTAAGTAATATATAAACAGCCATTTCAAATAACAATATTAAAAAAATCTTTGGAATATCAAAATGAAACAGAGCTTTAAAGCTACAAAAGTACTAAATGCATCATAATTACGAAAAATACTTCCACATATTCACTTTATATTATGGAAAAAGGGAATATTAAGGTTTTGTATGATTTCTTAACACATCAACACAAGGCTAACTGCTAACGCGACGCACTAGTGTAACAATGGACGGACACACACAGACAAAAACATAGACTGCTTTTTAACTCTTTCCGTATTAATTTTGAGTTGAGAAACAAGATTATCTTTAATATTTAAATAAATATAATTATTTTTAATTATTTTAATCTTCAATAATTAACATTAGTAATAGTTAAATCGTTTAAAATAAAGTTATACCTATTATCATCTCAAACTTTTCTAATATTGACGTTTAAATTGAAGGGTACCCCTCTTGCCCGCTTTCTTCAAATTTTGGGGTATATATACGATTCGTTTCCATTATAATAGTAAGGAAAAAGCGCAATTGCGAAAACCTTTGGTGGCGATCCCACCTTAGGGAGGCTAGACGTTTCTGATCGCCGCGTATATCCTAAAACCAAACGATGATAATGGAGTAGAATCCAATGAGACAGATTGGTGTCTATGTGGAATAGACGGAAGACCAGTAGATGGTGGTGTTTAGAAGCCAGAATGTACAGATTGGTGTTCAAGTGGAATGGACGAAGACCAGAAGATGGTGGTGATTAGAAGCCAGTATGTACAGACTGGTGTCCATGTGGGATGGACGAAGATCAAAAGATGATGGTGATTAGAAGCCGGTAAGTACAGACTGGTGTCCGTGTGGGATGGACAAAGACCAGAAGATGGTGGTGATTAGAAGCCAGTATGTACAGACTGGTGTCCAAGTGGAATGGACGAAGACCAGAAGATGGTGGTGATTAGAAGCCAGTATGTACAGACTGGTGTCCATGTGGGATGGACGAAGATCAAAAGATGATGGTGATTAGAAGCCGGTAAGTGCAGACTGGTGTCCGTGTGGGATGGACAAAGACCAGAAGATGGTGGTGTGAGAACTCAAGTAGAGGAGCCATTTCCGTGACTGTGAAAGCAGTTCGGAAATGACGAACACGTTTGCTCCGATTTGTAAACTGCGAACGCGGTCACGTGGGGTCTGACAGACAGACAGACAGACACACACACACACACAGACACGGTCAGTGCATTACCTCTCCGTGACGTCATCGTCACTCGGAGAGGTAAAAATTTAGTTTTTACGTTGTTTATAGAAATTCTACCAATTTAACCTTCGTTCAGGGGGCTCGGTGGCGCAATGGTAGCGCGTCTGACTCCAGATCCGAAAGCTGCGTGTTCGAATCACGTCCGGGTCAAAGAAATAATAAAACTTCGTTTTTAAGTCTTTTATAGGGATTCTACCAATTAAACTTCGTAAAGGGGGTAGGGCTCGGACTCCGTTATACATCATCTGAAATTATAGATATTGAGATGTATATATTATTTATAAATATAGTGGAACGAATAATGCTAATGAATTCCTTATTTACAAACAATAGGATATGTATATTGAAGACCTTAGTGGATATTCAATTGACATTGTTAGTATACAACATTAGCGCTAGATATTTCTCTTCGCGTATAATATTGGCAACTTATAAAGATAACATATCTGTTAATATTGCCTCTTTTCCATAACCATTCATACAAGCTTTATTTCTGAAAGTAGTCTCTCACAGACAATGCATAGCAACGTTACCGTTACTAACGTATATCTATGAGAGGTTTAAATTTATTTCCGTGCCTATATAGGATCTGGCTTTGTTTAATATTTAAAAATATGCTTCAAGATGACATCAGTCGTTGCAGCTGTAAGCGACGAAACTCGTGTTTCACTACGAAAGGGTTGTCAATTTACGGCTATCATTACTCTTAGCTTGATTCCCTGGTGTTTTAATGATAAATTAAACCAAGACGTTAATGAAATAACGTGTGTGTTTGGTATCAGAAATGATTTGAACAAGATAGCCTCTCAATAACATTTTAAACTTTCACAAGAGATCCAAAGATTGTCAACGGATGTGTATGCGTAGGACGAACGTTACAAACGCGGTGGGTAACTCTACTTTCAGAAACTGACAAGTATTTAAACACACTTAGGTTTTCTTGTAAATATCGGTGCCACAACATTAATAATAAAGCTTTAGTTACGTGGATATTCTTGTGAGCTATGCACAAGAGTCCTTTAAGTTAAATTCACTAGCGTTAAGTAATTCCCAGGTCAATTCGGTTAAAGTTAAATAGCTTCATGCGGTACGAAAAGTACAAGTCAGCTGAGTTATGTTATTAACATTTATGCACCTTTTTGTAAATATGTTTTTAAATAATTTTAAATGTTTTAAATGAGGTTTGACTTATTAATAATAAAGCTAGTGAATTCCATAAGCCTACAATAAGTCCTCAGCAATCACCTCAGAAACCTCGTCCTGACGCGGAACATAAATCCACAAGCGGGGCTTTTCAAATAGTTAAGCCGTAAGAAAGTAATGATGAGAGAACAATACATCGCGTATGTGATTAGGTTTAGTAACCTTGCTCCAAATATTCTGATGTTGAGAGAGAATCATTTTACAATTACCCCGCATTGTGGTACAACTCTCTCGAAGAGAAATATTATATACATCTGTTATAATACATGAAGAACCAGCCGCAATTTCATTAACGAGGTATTTATTTTCCGGTACAGAAAGTATTGACTGAAAACGCGAATGAAAACCTTTCTTAAGATCTCTCAAGTTTGGTGCGAGAAAAATGACGAGTGCATTTCCATTTTAATTTCAAAATTGTCACTTTAAGCGTAACTACTTCAAGTTCTTTGGAACTGTAAACTTAACGAAACTAAAGTGCGAAAAGGTTCCGGGCGCTACACTAGACGGAGTACATTTGTATCTGACTGTATTCTGATAAACATGAAATACTTCTCAGTCAAAGCCTCTATGGTTTGACAAAGACACCTACTCACGCTTATATTTGGCTGTATTTTTCAACCTAAAAAACATTTCAACCAAAGAAACTAGAGAGCTGCATGGAAACGGTTTATTTCCATTTATCGCGGTAACCATTGAAAACCGTGGGAATGGATGGTTTTTCGGATCGGGATAGGACGGAAAAAACCAATATGGAATGAAAGTGGTTAAATTGATACACATTTTAGTTGGAAATGGTTAATAAATGGATAGAATCTATTTTCTATGGAAGATCCTAAAATTTTAAAATAAATAAAAACGGTTTTGCCACTGAGTAAGGGCAGATATCGGCCTTTGACAGTATTAAACGATATAAGGCAATATAACATAGGTGCCACTACTAGTCATCTCATTCTCGGAATAGATATTTTGAAGAAGTGACTCATGCTACTTGGCGACAGGCGAACAGGAGTCCCTCAGCCAAGTTAAATTTTTCTACAGTTGTTCGACAGGCGAACAGGAGTCCCTCAGCCTAGTTAAATTTTTCTACAGTTGTTCATCCTCCTCATTCTACTAAAATTCTTGATGAAGAACCCGTATTGCAGTGGCAATTTTGGGCCAAACCAAGACGCTCAAAGGTTATACTCTTTCGAACTCTTTGGTAGGGAAATGCTTTTCTGCTATTGTTCATTTCGTTAATGGTTGGAACTGCAATAACGTTTCTTAATTGGGAATGGGAATGGTTGGTATTTGGAAACCACGGATCGGCAACGGATGGGGAGGTTGATGAAAAATATGGGTGGAATTGGTAAACAAAATTGGTATGGAAAAAATGGTAACGTTTGAAACTGAAATGCAGCTCTCTACAAGAAACTAAACCAAGTAAGCTTGGACTAGACACATGTATTTGATTGAATTCTGGAAACTTTGAAACAATTTGACCAAAGCCACTAAACCGAGAACGCTTGGGCAGGGACACCTAATCCCGCTTGTATTTAATTCAAGTTTATAGCTGTCCCACTTAATGCAATGGGATTTTGGCCGAAGGGTTGCCCAAGAGTGGGAGAGCTAACATTAATTTAAAATTTGAGATTGAAAAAGAACTTAAAAGTCAACTTTATTCCTTTGAATAAAATTAAAAGGTTGGTCGAACTAACGTCGATCAGAAGTAATTCGGTGGAATAATGAACTGATTTTAATAAACAAAATTATTACTTTAAACCATAAGCGTGACTCACGCGAAAGTGAAATAGAACTATGGGCAAGAGAAACCCAAAAAGACTATTGATAAAACTTTTTATTTGAAGGGTTTGTATTTCAATATGAAACAAAACATTTCTAATTAAATTTTTGTACAGAGTTATGACACACATTTACAGTTCACAAAACCAAATAGGGTTAATAATCAAAATCAGTTTAGTTATTTAGTAATTTCTTTTGTTAAAGTTAAGGTCAACAAAAATAATTTAACACTTACTACTCGGAAACAATATACTCATTTCGCAACACGTTTTATTTTATTACCGACTGTTTCACATAATATATCAAAATGATGCCAAACACTGATGCGGGTACGCGGAATCTCCAACATGATGGCAATGGATAATAATGAAACGAAAATGGATCGCAACTAAAGCCGCGTTCACACGAGAAACTAAGTTATGAAACCAAAAACGAGTAGCCAAAACGAAGGATTTAAAAACATGAAGATTTTAAACTGTCAATGAGGTCTGCAGATATTTTTCAAAATGTAACATATTGTTGATTTATAATTTCTATTAGTTGAAAAAATTCTTATGAGTATTAAAAAGATGTGTAATAAGTTGCTATTTTTTTAATGGATTATAAAGTATATGACGAAATTATTTCCTTTCATCTATAAAAAACGCTATATACGAATAAACGCCGACATTTATTTGTTGATACGCCTTGTTTATATTTTGTTGGTTGTTATCAAGTCTAAAGTTACGATAATTAAACTGATAAAGTATTTCGATTATCACTGTTTATAACAGTAAATTGAATAAATATATACTTCTTTTGTTTGTTTATAGATAATTGTATATGAACAAATTCATCGTCTACTTCAGTTACAATCCATTAATGCATATCGTATTATGTATAATGACATGATAGTAATCATTATTCAAACGGCTTATATTGTAAAAACTCCAAGCCCTAAAAGGGGGCTCGGTGGCGCAATGATAGTGCGTCTGACTCCATATCAGAAGGCTGCGTGTTGGAATCACGTCCGGGTCAAACAAGTAATAAAATTTAGTTTTTACGTTGTTTATAGAAATTCTACCAATTTAACCTGCGTTCAGGGGGCTCGGTGGCGCAATGGTAGCGCGTGTGACTCCAGATCAGGAGGCTGCGTGTTCGAATCACGTCCGGTTCAAACAAATAATAAAATTTAGTTTTTACGTTGTTTTTAGAATTCTACCAATTAAACCTTCGTAAAGGGGGCTCGGTGACGCAATGGTAGCGCATCTGACTCCAGATCAGAAGGCTGCGTGTTCGAATCACGTCCGGGTCAAACAAATAATAAAATTTAGTTTTTACGTTGTTTATAGAAATTCAACAAATTTCACTTTCGTTCCGGGGGCTCGGTGGCGCAATGGTAGCGCGTCTGATTCCAGATCAGAAGGCTGCGTGTTCGAATCACGTACGGGTCAAACAAATAATAAAATTTAGTTTTTACATTGTTTATAGAAATTCTACCAATTAAACCTTCGTAAAGGGGGCTCGGTGGCGCAATGGTAGCGCGTCTGACTCCTGATCAGAAGGCTGCGTGTTCGAATCACGTCCGGGTCAAAGAAATAACAAGTTGGGAAAGCCAAATTATTACCTCTCCGAGTCAAGTGGAGTTTTATTTCCCCATTTATTTTAACTGATTTTGCATCCTTTATTTCTATTTAATGATAATTGTGAGCACAGACTTAAATGATTTTATTAAATAGCTTTCTAACAGGAGGAAATTGAAATAAACAGAATGTGCATGGTAAAGTGTTGTAGTGAATATTTCTTCAAAGCAATACACTTAACATTTACAAACTTTATTAGTACTATCAACTACATGGATATGGTAAACCAGACGATAGTAGGAATTAACGCTCTCGAATTAATGTATTTCTGTTTAGCAAATTATTCATAAATAAAATAAACTTACCGCAGCTTTCAAATGAAATTGCTTTCTCTTAAGCAGAGGCAAGGCACCAAAGTAAAACGACGAAAAGAATTTGGTAAGACATACTGTATTTTAAATATATACAACGTTGCAAGAGAGCTTCACAAAAGAATTTAAATACAGTTGAAGTGAACATCCTCCCATTTATACTTCTTTACCATCATCCTTTTCAAGTGATGGGATCAGGGTGATGTATTTTACAACACCTGTTGTAAAGATTGTGAGCTAATTATAGCATACAAAATAATATAAGCTTTATAGTTAGGCTAAATTAAAAAGCCAGGGTAAACTGATAAAAAAGTCGAGTCGTTATTTGAAAGATTAAAAGATCATTACACAAGAGAAAATTTTGTTACAGTGTCAATAAGATGGAGATAAGGCGAAATTTCCTAGATTACTCTTATTAAACATGTGCAATACCATGTGGATAGAAACAACTGCGAAATTACAGTAAGATAAGTATCTTATATTGAAACTTTCCTTAATTTTTGTATACTAGTCAAACATTTGTTATTTCAATCAAAGGCTTAAACGATGCTGAGTCCAATTTTCGTTGTATCCACTTATAATTCAAAGCTATTTAATTGGAAATCTTAATTTATAATTTCAAAGTCCAAATATGTTCCAAGAAAAAAAGATAATTGAAAAATTGATTACTTTTCAGAATTGTAATTTTAAAACCTTAAAGGACAAGTCTAATTTAAAATGCACCTTTTGAAACCTAATTATAAGGTGGTCTACTTCTCACTGCAGATATTTTGTTCCTGCCACGTGACCAGTGAGTTAAGACATTTACTAATTAATAAAACTGTCTTTGAAGACAAAGACGCAGAAACGTATCTGAGAAGTGTAGAAAAATAATTGGCCGAAGCACAAGTCCATTAAATTAGCCTAGGAAGTAAACAATTACAGTAACTGGTATAGCGTACGTCTCTGCTGGGCTAAGAACTCCTTCTAACTCCATGGATAGAGGGTTAAATTTTTCCCCCTTTCTTAAAACTGTTAGAAATCTCGAGCTACCCTCTAGGAAGTCTTTCTTGACGTCAGCGGGGCGTGACTTCTTCAGCCCATGAACGCGGGATCTATAAAGGGTAGATTGTTTGCTTTATATAAAAAAAATAAAAAAGGAACCGCCACAGTTTTTTTTCCAATAGGTTTATGAAGAGTCATAAAAACTGAATGACCTTGACTGTTCCAAAGTTAACACCCCCCATCCCTTCTTCTGATTCTATGCTAAAGAGGGCTCGGTTTTGCAGTGGAAAGGGGGCGTTTTCTAGTCCCTTTAGAGATACAGTGTTTATTTACATCGAATATTTTTTTCTCTCTCAATAGGGCAAATTTTCGCGTACGAGTCGCACCTAAACCGGAGATCTGAGAAAAATTATCGAGAGGTGGCGAATGTGTCGCCCTTCTTCAGTATTGCTACACAAGAGAGGGGAGTCCCAAACCCCGCTTTTGGTTACTTCCTAGGCTTATTTAATAGACTTCTGGCCGAAGTACAGATATTCAAATTTTCACTTTGAAGACATGATTATAAAGCATAAATTTTTGGAAAAAGTATATTATCTTAGTTTTTTTGACAAAAATTCCTTAAGTAAAATATTTTATCATGAAATATGTGCATCATTTTAAAAAATAGTACTCGCATGCATTTTATTTCCTCTTAAAAATTTAGAGCTAGTTTGAGTATTCGGCCCTATAAAGAGAACAAAAGTGCGACTGGCGCCATTTGGAGCTATTTTAAGTCAGATGTTTCCCTTTCCCTGAAAAGGTAGTGTCCATCTCCCCTAGAGACCCTTCCCAACATTCTAGACCCACCCTAGAGGGAGGGGCCACAAAAAATAATACCGGAAATAGACCTGGTCAGTTTTGTTGATCACGTGATTTTTGAGCTACATATTATTCCTCAGTTTCTACTCCCTATTATAAATTTCTCTGGTTCTGAATATAGGTATGAATATTGCTTGGATAATTCGTAAATTCTAACTTGCGCAGTTGTTTATCAATAATTACACACCCAGGTATATAAATTTGTACGTAGTCGTATCGACTCTGAGAGGAATAATTTTGTTTTCCTAAACAATAAACATACTAAAAATAGTAAGGCAAACTATAATAAACTGAGTAATAGTTGTTTCGACATAATTTTCGAAATCAAGTAAACAAACTTGGACTTGCGTGTCTTTCGTATCATGTTTCTATATAGCCACAAAGTAATTAACCAAATCCATATAGCTAAACCTTAATAATGTTGGCAACTGATAATATATAATTTTAAACAAAACTAATTGGGGACACTTTTAAAATGTAACGATGTTTTATGTATCTTCAAGGAAAAATATTTTCAGTTTCATATTAAATATCTGAAAATTGGTCGATATGATTAATATATAATAATGATACTATTTAAACGTTTGTTTTAAATTATAATATGGTTTCTATATTTTCAAATGCAATCAACGGAATGAAAGTTTAATAAAGACTCTAATAATAACAGCGCAGATGGGTGCGTTTTAATATATATAAATATGCTATTATTAAACTTGTTCGCTTCTATTTTGTTTACCGATGGAAATCATCAAAATGCAAAATAGTCAGTTTCAGCTTAATGATCTGAAAATGTTGGACGCGTTATATTATACAAATAAGAACAAAACAAACTTAAAATTGCATGGTTGTCGTAAACATGTTTTCGTATAGCCACAAATTTAACAACAAAGTCAGAAGAGGCCTGAAGACCTTAATTTTCTCGAAAATGCCCAGTCCGGGCTGTGTTCGCAAAAGTAATCAACATTTACAAAATAAATGATCCTGTAAATGATGGATACGATCAATAAATGAGCAGAAATGAAGATAACAGATAAATGGTTTTACATTTTAATCACAAGAAATCAAGTAAAACGAGACGTTATTCTTAGATATCTCAGTACTGTTCGATACGACATTATATATGATAAAAATGAAACTAATAAGCATTCTTAGCCCACAGTGGAGTGCAAGTCCCTTTTTTCGGTTTGGAGCCGTATCCTAGTATTATAACATTGAATATCGGGTATCGAAATGCAATGCGAATATCGAGTTTATTTAAATGATGTCAATTTGTAATTTTCAGTATTTAACGATTCCATGAAAATTACTTGCCGAGTATTAATGGTTTAAAATCATCTCAAATTGTTTCGATTCTTTGAATATATACACAATTCATGATGATTTTATAAATTATATCATAATGTTGATTTATTTTTAGCTATATAGAAATTATTTACAATTGATATACATTTCTAACTGTAAAGCAAACGCGTCAACTTTGCTCAGATAATATCGCATTGTCCACTGTCGAAATCATTATAGGACACGTCAACATTTTCATTTCGTTTATTACCTAGTGGTAATATAGAAACGAAGAACCATTTGTTCGCACGCATTATGAGCAAAATTCAGAGAATAATCTAGCTAGGCATATTTTCTACATGATTAAAATGTAAGAGTAGAATTGTCAATAACGCTACTCTGCTATATGCGCCGAGACGTTGATTGTAACATTTACAGTTTTAAAACGGCTCTTTGCCTAAGCTAAACCCTCAGTTGGTATTAGTAGAGAAAGACTGCAGTGCGCATTTTCGTTTCAACTGGACTTTATTGCGTAATAAACGCGAAATAGGCCTATAATTTCAAAAAAGCGGCAAAAGTCAATAACTGATTTGAAGCCTAGAGAATAGAGAAATCAAATAGACCTTGCCCTAATTTTTAGTGTCCTAGCTCGTGATTGTTCTTAAATTTTGTGCTGACGCGGCAGAACTTTCGACGACATCGACTGAGACCAGAAGCTGAGACTCATAAAAGGTTAGCAGCTTATATTTTAGGCTTTTGCACTAATAAAGGCACAACAAGATTTTATCAAAACTGCACGTATTTTATAATATAGCACCGAATTATGCTACTCCAATAAATGCATCTGAACATAATAGCTTAACTAAAATGTAAATGATAAGTATTTATAATTTATCTAGAATTAATTCTATCCAATGTCCGTTCTACAGCAATGCTTTCAGAAAAAATATCCGATATTCATTCTGATGAAAAATTAGGTGTCCCAAAGTTCTTTGTACGAGTGAATGAAATTGTATGATTCCAACGATAAAAAGATTGTTTTATTGTAAATTACTAGTGAAGTTTCTCCCGTGCCCCTCCCAATTAGGGTAGAGAAGGTCGGATTTAATAATATAGGACCATCAACTAAAGCTATAGTGGGACACACTTAAAAATCTATTTAGGCTACTATGTTCAGATGCAAAGCACAAGCGATAACATTTTATGTTTCTTGATAAGGCGAGTGCTTCCACTCCTTAGTTCATACCCCTTAATTGTATTTTCTTGTGCTTGTGTATTAAGTGTCGTATCTCCATAAAAATCACGACTAACTTATCGTGTATTCTTTGCGTATCCCAAAAATATCAAAAAATCTAAATGTTTTCGACATTTCGATGCCTTTTGTAGTTATATAGTTAGAAAGCCGGGTTCATTTGGAATTTCCAAGAACATGTCTTGAAATTAATAATAGGATATTATTTTACCAATTCCGTCATTTATATATAGTTTAATCACAGTTTAGACGCGATGCAAATTTACTGAAGGCAAATTTAATTAGGCAATGACAATTATTGTTTAGTTAATTTAATCGACACCAGGGATATGATGAAATTTAGCTCATTATTAGAGAAATTTCAGTTATAGTTCCTTATCAATATTTATCAATAGAAAGTTCCAAATTTATAGTTAGGGGAAGACCTCATATAAGCGATGCTAGGGCAGTTCCCTATGTAGGGATTCTCGTAAATGCGGCCTACAGTTACAGCAGTTCCCTGAAGTGCAGTACAACCGGGATGTGAAAAACGACAGTCGTTTATGATGGTGAAGGTTTGGTTATTTCTACCTCCATATTATTGGGTCAGGTATGGTTAATTAAGTCACGATAAATTTGATTATTTTTACTTCAATAGTATTAGGTTAGTGTAGGGTAGGATGATCTGTTTGTACTGTATTTAATATACGTAAGGTCAACTCTAGTGTTGAGAGTTGTTCAAAACTCAGGTTAGGTTAGGTTTGGTTATTTGTACCCCATTAGTAATAGGCGAGGTAAAGTTAGGTTTGGCTGTTTTAACCTCAATATTATAATGTAAAGAACAAGTTCGGTTATTAGAACCATAATAGTATTAGGTCTGATAAGGTTAGGTATGGTGTTTTGAACTTCAAGAGTATTAGGTGAGATTAAGATAGGTTTGGTTTGGTTCATAATGGTAATTTTTGAACCACAATACTATTAGAATAGGAACAGTTAGAAGACGTAGGGTTAGGGTATGAAGAACTATTCGTATTTAACAGGGACCCTATTCTTTGAAAAATCTAAACCATTTGGACGAAGATCCAAATAT
Organism: Phalangium opilio; assembly: GCA_019434445.1. Classification (NCBI taxonomy): domain Eukaryota; kingdom Metazoa; phylum Arthropoda; class Arachnida; order Opiliones; family Phalangiidae; genus Phalangium; species Phalangium opilio. The sequence continues at coordinate 675,444 of JAEQBA010002670.1, forward strand.
AAAAATTTGCATCGGTTCCATTTGGACAGGGAGCTTAAAACCGTATTCTCTAACCCAAATCCAAATCGACATTTTGATCTCCCGCCAGACCTTAACCCAAACCAATTGTACGTCTCTTCCTCTTTCATTACGTAATTTTACTTCTTGTTTATTGGTCAATACTGTTGCGAAGGTTGAATACACAAGTAACATGTTTCTAAGCCTTGGAATTTTGCATGTTAGGTAGCAATAATATTGTAAATTTAAAAAACTCTTAATTTTTTAATTTTAGCTTTTACTTAAAACAATTTGGGAAATGATACACACAATTTACATTAAAATTTTAAAAGCAATATGTTCTTTATGTATATAAAATTCAGCATATATTTCACTAATTCAATAAATAAATAATCTACGATAAATTAATTAGCCCATATATTTAAATTTAGAATTTAACTCAATTCATAAACGTTTTGAACCGTTTTATTTATAATATTTAAGAAGTTATTTATGGTCGATTGGTCAATATCGCTAATTAGGCGATGTGAATACAATTATTTTAAACTAGATGAAAGTGAAATATCAAGGTCAACGAATTATCTACTGAAAAAGATATCAACCTATTTTTTAATTTATATTTCCTTCATTATGTTTCAAAAGTTTGGAAGTAGTGTAGGATGCCACTCTTGGACTTTCGTCGCTTTACTGCGTATATAGTCAAATTGTTTGAGCAATTACCTAGCTTAAAGGACATTTCAACTTTTGCCTGTCCAACTATTTTAGTTGCCAAGTACAGATTAAGGAAAATTAAACCGGATTACCCATAAAAGATATACCTTTCAAAATAAAAGAATACCTTTTAGTGATAATTATACTAGAATACCTTTTAGTGATAGTTACACTAGAATAACCTTTCGTGATAATTATACTAAAATCCCTTTTAGTGATAATTATACTAAAATACCTCCTAATGATAATTATACTAGAATACTTTTTAGTGATAATTTAACTAGATCATCAGTTAGAGATAATTTGAATAGATGAGCAATTTGGATAAATAAAATTGATTAACAATTAAAGATAATTAATACTATTACCGATTAAAGAAAAATAAATTAGATTACCGATTAAAGGTCATTAAAAACTAGATTACCGATTAAAGGTAATTAAACTAGATTATCGATTAAAGGTAATTAAACTAGATAATGGATTAAAGGTAATTACACTAGATTACCGATTAAAGGTAATTAAAATAGATTATGGATTAAAGGTAATTAAACTTGGTTACCGATTAATGGTAGTTAAATTAGATTACCGATTACAGGTAATCAACTAAATTATCGATTAAAAGTAATCAAACCAGGTTATTGATTAAGCTAATTAAATTAGATTACCGATTACAGGTAATCAACTAAATTATCGATTAAAAGTAATCAAACCAGATTATCGATTAAGCTAATTAAACTAGGTTATCGATTAATGGTTACTAAAGTAGATTACCGATTAAAGGTAATTAAACTAGGTTATCGATTAATGGTTACTAAACTAGATTACCGATTAAAGGTAATTAAACTAAATTACCGATTAAAAGTGATTAAACTAGATTATCGATTAAGGTAATTAGACTTCATTACTGTTGAAAGGTAATTAAACTAGATTACCGATTAAACTTAAGCCAGATTATCGATTAAAGGTAATTAAACTAAATTACCGATTAAAATTAATCCAGATTATCGATTAAAGGTAATTAAACTAATTTACCGATTAAAATTAAGCCAGATTTTCGATTAAAGGTAATTAAACTAAATTTTTGATTAAAATTAATCCAGATTATCGATTAAAATTAAACCAGATTATCGATTAAAGGTATTTAAACTAAATTACCGATTAAAGGTAATTAAACTAAATTACCGATTAAAAATAATTAAACTACATTACTGATAAAAGGTAATTAAACTAGATTACCGATTATAGGTAATTAAACTAGATTATCGATTAAATGTATTTAAACTAAATTAAGGATTAAGGTTATTAAACTACATTACTGATAAAAGGTAATTAAACTAGATTACCGATTATAGGAAATTAAACTAGATTATCGATTAAAGGTAATTAAACTAGATTATCGATTAAAGGTAATTAAACTACATTACTGATAAAAGGTAATTAAACTAGATTACCGATTATAGGAAATTAAACTAGATTACGGATAAATGGTAATTAAACTAGATTACCGATTATAGGTAATTAAACTAGATTATCGATTAAATGTATTTAAACTAAATTAGGGATTAAGGTTATTAATCAACATTACCGATTAAAGGCTATTAAACTAGATTACCGATTAAAGTTAATTAAACTAGATTACCGATTAAAGACTATTAAACTAGATTACCGATTAAAGGTAATTAAACTAAAGTTAATTATCTGTTTGTGCTCAAGTCTATGACATCTGTTTTTGCCAAAGTCTATGACATCTGATAATGCATAAGTCGAAGACAACTGTTTGTGCACAAGTCTATATCATCTGTTAGTGCACAAGTCTATAACATCTGTTTGCGCACAAGTCTTAACATCTCTTTGTGTACAAGTCTATAACATCTGGTGGTGCGCTAGTCTATGGAATCTGTGCACAAGTCTACGAAATCCCTTTTAGCACAGGTCTAAGGATTCTTTTTGTGCGCAGGTCTATGACTTATGATTGTGCATGAGTCTGTGACATGTTTGTTTGTGCGCAGGTCTATGACTTATGATTGTGCATGAGTCTGTGACATGTTTGTTTGTGCACAGGTCTGTGGCATTTGTTTGTGCACAGGTCTAGGACTTATGATTGTGCATAAGTCTGTGTCATTTGTTTGTGCACTAGTCCATGACATCTGTTTGTGCACAAGTCTATGACATCTGTTTGTGCCCTAGGCTATGACTTTTTGTGCACAAGTCTATGACTTCTGCTTTGCATAAGTCTATGACTTCTGTTTTTGCACAAGTTTATGTCCTGTTGGCATACAAGTTTATGGAATCTGTATACAGGTCTACGGAATATTTTTGTTCAAACGGTTATGGAATCTTTTTGAGCATATGGTATGGAATTGCAAACTATGTCACTGTTGAGTTCTAATTTTTCAAATAAAAGTGCACCAAACTGGTATTTTGCTGTTGCGCGCGACGCTCTGACGTATTGGAATTTTCCATTAATCATTGCCTGAATTAAGGGTTTTAAGTCGACTAATAATTAATTTTTAGTAGATTATTGCTTTACCGATGCATACTAATTAATCGGAATTACTTCCCAATTAGCTATAAGGTAAATAAAATTAAATTACCATTTCAATAAGCAAAAAATTCCATTTAATTAGAATATTAATTTGCAAACTACTTAATTAGCACACCTCTGGTTTGTGTACAGGTCTGTGGAATATGTTTGGGTACATACTATTCGTTTAATTCGAATCGAGTATTCGATTCGACGAATCGAATTTGCCATTTTGACAAAATCGAGTATTCGATTCACAAAACGGTTATTCGAAAAGAAATTCGAATAACCGTTTTAAAAACGAATATAGATCCATAAACCGAGTAATCGTTTCCTAGATGCTAAATTCCAATAGTAAACGAGTATTCGACTGAAATTGTTAAGGACTAGTATGGCCACATAACATATATAAAGCGGTTTCCTTTTATTTCTTTTTGAATTTCAACGCGAATGCGCAGTTCCCGGTGTTAATTTTGTTTTCCCTCACGAAATACTCAGTCTTAGCACGGAGGTGTGTTGTAGAAGGAGTAGAGACTGGGCCTCTAGGGCCTAGACATAAGCGTACTAGTCATTTAGTATTCCTCGCATAATTTTTGCGCATATCGAGCCTATAATCTCTGACGTCATTTCTCCGTGCTCCTAGAGAACACGCGTTTTAAAGAAGGCGTAGTTTTCTTTTTTCCCGGCTTAACTCTTTGAATATTTTCCGTATTATAGTTAATATGAATAGAAAAAACAGTAAAGGCATTTTAAATAAGATTTGCAAACGCTTGAGAAATTCCCGGCACTCTGACTCTATACACTAGGGATGTCAAATGCCGCCCGGTTTAACCGAAAACCGGTTTTGTTACTCTTCGGAGCACCGTTTTTTAATTCTTAGGTTTTAATCGGTTTTTTGAAATGAAAACCGAAAACCGAATCAGTGTTTTTTCAATTCACAAAATTAAAAGTTTTAGTTTTTCGACACTTGTTACTTACCTTCTGTTAACTACTAGCAATCTACCACCATGGACACATATCAATTTTAAAGGAACTTTCGTTCTCACTCCAAGAAAAATCTATGGAGTAATTTTCCATTGATATAGTCTAGAATGCCAATGGAAAACGGCACTAGTTATCGCCTATTAGCACTACCTACTCGTACTAATATTCGGTCTTCGGGTCTATGTTGGAATATAGCACTTTTCAACATCTATCATAAACGGCCGGATAAAAACCGGTTTTCTGACAAACCAGTTTTTTGTCCAGTTTTTTGGAGCGGTTAAAACGGCCATTTAAATTAATTGGTTAACCGAAAACCGGTTTCAACGTCAGTGGCTCGCGGCCATCTTTCATGTTTACAAGGGCTCGTCTATTTACGGAGGGAGGATCAAAATGCATACCCCTTTTTATGGACAAATAAGGTCTAGTTTTTAGTAGAGGGGAAGCTACGAGTCTCTACTCGTTCTACAACACACTTCCCTATGCTCGAACTACATTTCTTTAAAAACGAATAATATTCGTTTGAACGAGTACTCGATTCGGATTTCGAATAGGAGATTTACTATTCGATTCGTATTCGATTCGGTTTGAAAAACCACTATTCGCACAGCCCTAGGTACAGGTCTATAGAATCTTTTTGTGCACGGAATAATTTTTAGTATAGGGCTATACTAATCATTGACTGATAAAAAGGGTTTGAACCAAATAAATAGGGATTTGGAATTACAGAATACCGATTTGTGGCATTATGAAAGATCCAAATATAGTTACAATAGGTTAAGAATTTTTCAAAAATTAGGTTTGGACAACGCCGCGGGGTTTTTTTTTATAGTTTAGTTTTGGGAGTCGTGGTTGCTATTTCGGGTACTGCTCTTCTTGGAACTGCTGACAGTAACATCAGTGGAGTGTTTTTATTTCTCTATAGACCCGGAGAGATAATATATTTTGTTTCCCAATTACTACTGCCTTAATTGGTTTCAAACTCTCAGAATACTTTTCGTGAAAATTGGATTTTGTTTCTTTAAGTGTTCATCAGTGCTTACTAAACAATACTTTACTTAATCATGTTAATAGTTTTGGTTTCTGTCCACCGTTTCCTTCGCAAATGTAGCACTTTTCTCATAGACTTCCCGAGGGTTTTTGGTACGAAGTTGACATTTATCATGGATTCTAGAGCTGTAATGAAAGTCGTATTGCCAATGGTAAGTATTCTACAACCTTTTTAAAGCATAGCGCGACTCCAGTGATTCCCTACAAGTTGACTTTCCTTACGAACTCCAGTTTTGGCTTGGCTAAGCTAGAGGCATTTGTGGACGGGATTTATACGTGCATGTATAAATCAAGCCCACTAGCCTTTGCCAAGCCAAACCCGGAGTTCTGGAGGAAAGTCCAATGGAGCCGCGCTATGCTTTAAGTTTCCAAGTTTTTCTATCGCAGTAGAAACCTCTTCTACTGAAGATGACGTTACAGAGAGGTATTACACTGAACATGTCTGTGTGTGTCACCACGTTCACAGTTGTCAAATCGGAGCGAAAAGTTCGCAATTTCCGGACCTCGTTCGCAGGTCTCAAAACAAAATCGGAAAACAGTACTTCATTACGTCATCTATCTCACTTAAGCGACACTCATTGACTATTCATTATGTCTTACTGTTGGTTGTTACTTTACTGTCCTGTAAGATTTATATATGAAATAGTGCACTCCCTCGAGTATACGCTAAGCCTCTTTGCTAACCGCGTTCACATACTTGACGTCGTAGTAAGAAGAGTGATCAACGGCGAAGTACACACCAGTATAGAATCTACATAATAAAAAGCCAGTCGTCGTCGTCGTCGTCGTCTCATCGCGCCTTTCAGAACGCGTTTTCACACCTTCTTTTCACAGCGTTAGGATCGCGTGACAGTTTCGAAAATTATTCTCCGGAAAGAATGCCTTTCCGTCTCAATCGCGCATTTCGATTTACACCCGTACCTCAATTAACCTTTTAATTAACATTAAATGAAAACCCTTTACAGACGCGTTTTTTCACGTTTTTCCTTTCTGAACGCGTTTTAACACATTTTGTTTTCATTAACATAGATAATTTGAATTTATGAGAAAAAATTTAATCCTTATTTTTATATCAGGGTAAATATAACGTATATTCCTGTCTTGGAAATGAACCACAAGGTGGTACTATTTTCCTAAATGACACATTTGGGGAAATTTTTTATCAATTTTGTAATTCCTTTTAGTACGGAGATCTTTATACAACTAGTTCTAAACTTGACTCTCATTGCATCAATTTAATGAAAAACTCTAACCAAACTTGCACGCACCCAGATTTTTACACGGAACACAACGGAATTTCTTATTTAAGTGAAGCCGAGAACCAAATATCATTGTCCGCATTTCTTGGTATCTATAGTACCCAGGCATGTCTTTTCTCCAAATATTTATTACCTGTCTGCCCGAGGATCCCATGTTCCAGAATTTAATATTTCCCCTAACAATGGGTATTTTCTTTTTTAATTTTGATTGAAAATTTTGACTGTTTTAGGTTTGGGTTTTTATCTTTCTTTACCTCTTCTTTTTCAATTTGAAATTCTTTCTCACGATTGCCAACCTATTCGTGCCTCGATTCCGCTGCGTTTCTCCGAGAGTATTTGATATCATGGAGATAAAATACGACATTGTCAAGAAAGTTTTATTAGCCACCTATTTCATCAATTGCTTCATCTTTATGGAAGTCTTCAAAGCTAATTTGTCAACCAAGTTGACAGTGGACGTGGATCGCAATATAAACTACTTGGACGATATCATCAAACACCCAGAAATGCGTATTATTTTAGATGAATTTGCCAAAAGCTATGACTACGTTAAGGTATAAGCCGAAGTTTATGACTTCTTATCTTGGGAAGTATTGGACTCTAACCATATCCGGAACCATCTCTGTTAGCCAACTTCTTATTAGGTCCGATCACCGCGACACCTACGGTGCTTCTCTCATTTTGAGCTGGCAGGCTGATATGCGCGCTAGCAGCGGGCAAGTAACGAAACTTTAAGGTGTGTCCTGTGGTTTAGGTAACGAATCAGAAACGGTGACAAGAACAGCTGTTTGCTAGAAATTCCTTTAAAACTAGCGTGGGGTCCTAGGCCCAAGGGATTATAATGGATTTTCAGAGAGTTCTAGGCAGACGGCTTTTCAACGATTGGTGGTGAAGAAGTTTTGAACACGCCCCACAGTTTGAGAGCCACAGCCTCTCGGTGTGGGATTTGTTTCAGTAGACTAGATGGTTTTTCTTGTGGGGAGGAAACTTTCGACCCTCTTTTACGATAGCCATAGGCAATTTTGACTAGCAGGGATGGATACTATATAAAGCCTTTGTGTACAATACTTCCCAGGATAAGAAGTCATTAACTTCTGGTATAAAGTGGCATGAAATTTAAGCTATCATTAATTTCTTGGTTTCCTCGAAAGTTGAGCAGGGACAAGTCCTAAACCCAAACTCGAAAAAAGGTTACGTAGTCAAATGTCTCTAATTATCCCGGCTATAATATAGCTCAAAATGTAGAGAAAAGACTCGTTTGGCTAATGTCCGGTGTTAAACATATCGGCAATCAAAAACCCCTTTGTCAACCTAACTGAAAGATGATTTTGTCACTCATGTATGTTGAGTTCAAATTATCTTCGTCTTCAACAGAGGACACGTCAAGATCTCTATTCGGAATACGAGAGAAGGTTGAAAAAATCTCCGATAGGGAAGTCACGTGATTCCTCGTATGACGCTTTCAACAAAGGAAACGCAGCCTACATCAGTAGTATCACTAACTTGGAGTTTTTTTGCTATAATTTTTACAAGTCGAAAAAGGCATTGCATTACGGGAAAGATCCTTTCTTGTTGATATTCGATACTACCGTAATGTCAAAAAACGCATCAACTCTCATCAAAGACGTCATAAACATGAGGTATTCTACTGATTATTAAATAACATATAGTGGAGGCATTTTGTTTTTTTCCTATAATTTCTCCAAAACCGGTATGCCCCAAGACCTAAAAGGGAAATGATAAAATAGATATTTTAGAGCGATAATTATCATTAAAATGGTTAAAGGAAAGTGTCACCCGTAAACCTTTTTTGCTGTAATCCCTTTAATTACACCCTAAACCAAGATTTCGAGAGTTGAAAAAATTTTACATTAAGTATATTTTAAATTAAACCAGAAAAACTAATTGCATTGAGGACCTTATGGCGCGTGTATGGTGCCTTTTCACGTCACTCTCATATATTAATTCAGTCCTCCATCTTATTGGCCGAGGTATCTATAGGACAAGCTTCTACTAAAAAGTAAACTCGACTATTACGCGCTCGAGCGCCAGACCGGCGACAAGTTACGGTGGTAGCGCCCGTAGAGATCTTATGGTAGCGCCGTAAAGTACCGTAGCCAAGGCCTAGTACGATAGGGAATCGTGGCATATCGTAACCATTTTGATACAATATCAGGGTCCTTAAAGTGATTGAGAACAGTATAAAAACTAACCGCACAAATAGACTTAACACTTGGCATTTCGGCAATTAATTTTGATTCAAATTGATCAACGAAACGACTAACGAGAGCTAAACATACTTGAAGACAAAGTTGTCAGACTCAAAAAAACCCGACCTAAATGCTTCTGCCTGGAGTGCTAAAATATCATTGGCTAAACGTCTATTTAAACCAGCCAGTCATCTGGCAAGTCTAGCCAAGCACGACAGTGAAGTTTAGAGATAGGAGTTAATGGTGATGTCCATATAAAATTTTATTTTAATTATGAAATGAAAACTATCACTACTAATTTAATTTAAGTAGTACCACTATCTTTATAAAAGTACTATTGACGCTAAGAGACAAAAAAAGTTTATGGGTGAACCATGCCTTTAACAGTTACGGGCCTTTCGCAATTTCTTCCCACTTACAATCTTCCCCTTCTTTGAGGCAGAGGGTGACACCGCCAAATCCTGCTTCACCTTAGAAGTATTATGACACTCAAATCAAACTTTAGAAATTCAATACTGGCGCCATTATTATTTCTTTCGGGTATCATAATGAGTGACAAACTAAAAGGTAAAATCCTACCACCATCTTCACCACGCATCCCAAGAAAAACAGGACTTAGCGAATTAAAGAACCTGCCGTTGGGGCTGCAAATATCTGGGATTTAAGAACCTGCCGTTGTAGGTTGCAAATATCTGGGATTTAAGAACCTGCCGTTGGGGGCAGCAAATATCTGGGATTTGAATCCCGCCGTTTGGGACTGCTTTTATCTGGGATTTGAAACGTGCCGCTGGGGGCTGAAATATCCGGGATTTGAAACGTGCCGTTGAGCGCTGCAAATATTTGGGATTTGAAACGTGCCGTTGGGGGCTGCAAATATCTTGGATATAAAACCTGTCGTTGATGGCTTCTAATATCTGGGGTTTGAATCCTGCCGTTGGGGGCTTCTAACATCTGGAATTTGATCACCTGCCGTTGGTGGCTTCTAATATCTGGGATTTGATTCCACTTCAAATGTTTGATCATTAAACCATATACAATTAGTCTCCGACCAAATTTATTCATCCCATATTTAGGGTCCAATATTTCTCTCAAAAGAAGCATGAAAAATTCCTTTAAATGCGGAAAAAATTTCATTTGCAAAATTATAATAGCTACTAAAGGAAAAAAAAGGGTTCATACAACTTTTGGAAATCGGTTTTCCAAGAGTTTTTCAGTCTTTTTCCCCATATATTTCAGGTTTTTTCCACATATTTCAGTGACACATTTTGATAATAAGAGAGATTTTATATTTAAAAACAATTTATAATATTTGCGAAAAAAAAGGAAATTTATCATTGAAAAAAAATTGCATATAAATTAAATAAATATTTAAGATAAAGAACAATTAAAAGGATCAAATCTAAATGGCGCTCCTGTAAGGAAATGATTTAAAATTAGAATCACGACCTGCGGGAAATTCTGTAACTTTTTAGCTAGTTATTGCAGATGTTAACACACGATGTTATGGCAGCGAGAGATATGCAGGGTGTTTTAGAAAAGTCTGGCCAAATTTAGGTAGCGTGGTCTTGGAGTCACTCCGAGTGAAAAATTCCAAAGCACCATGTACCTAAATTACGCCATTTCAGAGTTATGAGCTTTCAAAGTAGCCCCAAAATCAACAAAATTGTGAAACTTGTACTGTGTTAATAACAATTAAAAGTACCTGTGTTAATGACCATTAAAACAACCTGTGTGTTAGATTATGAAGTCAACGCAATAAAACAATGGCTTGTTAATAAATTAATGCAAAAGGTTTTATTAAATAACAGCAATAATACTGTTAATAAAGACTGAATTATACATGACTGTTAGCATTACCGGTACCCGAGCGAGAGTGTAAGACGGGGAGAGATAAAACACAGGCATGATTATGTGACGTCATTAACTATGACGTATAAAGCTCCCCCTATGGGTAGTGACCCTTTTACCTATGTTAAAGTTCATGGCTATATTCTAACACTCCCCCTCTTTAACATAGTACTTATTCGATTACTTTTAACATGTTTCTACCCGTAACAAAACCCGTTTTGTTTAAACATTTAGTAAAGATATCGGCAGCATTTTGCTTAGATTTAACATATTTTAACATAAACAAATTTTTCTCTAAATTTTCTCTTATGAAATGACATCTAACGTCAATATGTTTTGTACGTTGAGTTTCCATGATGTTTTTAGCTAAAGCTATGCTAGATTGATTATCACCATAAACAATGGGGGTTTTAACATCTAAACTAAAACATGTCAGTTCATTTACAATAGGCAACAACCATAAAAGTTCTTTTATAGCTTCTGTTAAGGCCACAAATTCCGCGTCTGTCGTCGAAAGTGTGACTGATTTCTGAGTTACGGAACGCCATGAAATCGGTGATGAGCCCAGGAAAACTACGTAACCACAATGTGATCTTCGGGTATCGACGTTAGCTGCGTAATTACTGTCACTGTAGACTTTTAGTTGTGGGTTAGTGACGTTTTCATAGACTATCCCATATGATGCCGTTGATATGACGTATCTTAGTAATTGACATAAGAGAGCCCAGTGTCTTGATCCAGGATTACTAGTGTATTGGCATTGCGAAAGGACAATTACAGAGTATAATATGTCAGGCCTGGTTCTCTGCGCTAAGAAGAGAAGACTCCCGATGACTGCCCTGTATGGCACGCTGGCCATCTGTTCTTCCTTTGTTACTGGACAATCCTTACGTGTCAAAATAGCATTCTGCACCATGGGAAGACTCACAGGTTCTTCTACGGTTACACCATATTTTCGTTCCATTTCTTGTACATAAGACGTCTGATGCAATTTTAACGATCCATCTTCTTGAAAATCAAAATTTACTCCTAGTACCTTTTTGATTGGTCCTAGGGATCGTAGATTGTATTTCGTAGCCAATCGGTTATATGTATCGGTCAATAACTGGTCATTCTTCGCCAAGACTATTAGATCGTCCACATACACCAATACGATGACTTTGAATGGTATATAGTAAATACAGTTTGTACCCTTCCATTTCGAAAATCCAAACTCGCTGAAACTTTTGTCTAACTCCTAAAACCATCTCCTTCCACTTTCAGGTAAACCATAAAGAGCCTTTTGTTGTTTTAAGCAGTATTTGGAGGCATCTACGGAGTGATATCCTGGGATCAATTTCATATATACGTCCTTGTCCAACCTCCCATATAAGTAAGCGTTGGTGACGTCAATATGGTTGTGTACCCATCCAAAACAGACCACGAACAGGTATACAAATAAACGGATCAAGGCGAAGTTTATCTCAGGGGAGAACACATCTTCATAATCAATGCCTTCGATTTGTCCACAGCCCTGTGCTACTATACGAGCTTTATATCGTACAACTTTTCCTTCGATATCTCGCTTAACGGCATATACCCAACGGCATCCGATTATTTTCGTTTGTGGTTTCTCCACGACCTTCGTTACCTGTCTTTCCTCTAGTGTTTTGATTTCGTGGTCCATGGCTTCATACCACTGTGCCTTCTGAGGGGATTGTGTGTCTTCTGTGTATGATTTAGGAATAATGATTTCCGTACAGTGAGCTTCAAAAATGTCGTCTATATCCTTCTGTGTAATATTTGCTACGACATTTGGCGCTGGATCATTTGCTCCATACTCAATTTTTTCTATGTTCCTCGAAAAATTGACAAGGTTCGGGTCGAATGGCATCCCCTGTATCTCGCCACTTCTGCGCGAGAGCGTAGTCTACTTCCATTTGGTTCATAATAATAGATATCCCTCATTCCAGGTGTTTTACCGGATTTTCTCACTGCTACCTCTCGTATCATCCAGGTAAACCTTGTACTTTTTATCTCAGTGGATACTGGACGGTTTCATCTGTCTTTTGGTCTCTTTCTTCCGTACTCTCGTCTGTTGATATCTTTCCTTCCTCGGAAGTAGAAGTTTCTTCTTCACTAGTATCAGCTTCTTCACTAGTGTCTGTTTGAGGATTTCCTTCTTCTTGACCTTGTTCTTGCTTATCAGTTTTATCCTCTAGATCTTCAGGAGAGTTGGTTGGCCAGATGAACATAGTTTCTTGTTCTTTGTGAGGGTTTTGTACATGATCGATGCCTAACTTATCTTCAATACATTTCACATGTTTACTTTCTATGACTGTTCTTTCATAAGATAACCAGACTCGATATCCACGTGATAATGTTGAATATCCAACAAGTATTCCTGGCTTCGCTCGTCTTTTAAATTTAGTTGTACGTCTTTGCTTGGGAATATGGACAAATGTCAAACATCCAATTCGTTTCAAGTATCTAGCGCTTGGCTTAAACGAACGCCATAGTTCCAATGGTATTTTATTTTCTACTTTCGAATGTCTTGATCGGTTTCTCAAAAAACAGCGGTATTAAGTAATTCAGCCCAAAGTGATGTTGGTAATTTGGCATCTTCAATTAAGGCCGTACTGTGTTTAGTAACGTGCGGTTCACCCTTTCCGCGATTCCGTTCATTTCTGGGGAGTAGGGGTTCGTTCTTTCATGGATTATTCCTGACTCCTTGCAGAAATCCTCGAACTCTTTATTACAGTACTCTGTGCCGTTGTCTGTGCGAATGGCTTTGATGCATTTTCCTGTTTGTTTTTACGCTTCCGCTTTGAATTGTTTAAAATATTCGAAGACTTGATTTTCCCGTTCCATCAGGTATAGGCGAATATATCTACTTTTGTCGTCTATGAATGTTACATAGTATTTTGCTCCCCCTATAGACGGTGTCGATGATGGACCCCACACATCAGAATGTACTAATTCCAATACTTCCTTACTTCTGATATGATCTATGCGTGGATGACTGCATCTTGTGCTTTTGGCTACACTGCATGGAATACATAAATCCATTCCCTTTTTGCTGCTTGGTAAAGTCAGACCTACCAGCATCTCGTGCTTAGCCATATATCTCATGTCATCTTCATTAAGGTGCCCCAATCGTTTGTGCCATAACTCTAGTACAGGGTCTCCAGTACTTGGGAGGGAGACAACGCGGGTTCAAATCCCGCCGGGGACGTTTTATATTTTATTAATTTCCGTATTAATTAATGGCAGGAAAAGTGTTTGTAAAATAAAGAGATGTTTATTAACAGAGAATTAAAATATTTGCAAGATGAAACATTACGGTATTTATTTTTTGTTCAGATTAAATAGCTCCTTCGCTCGCCGATAGAGGCGCCACGTATCAAAAACCATATCACACACGCGAAGGGGTGAGATGGAAATTTTTAACAGGTAGTTTTGTCATATATTATTATTTATTAGGCCTATTTACGCGTAAACCAAGATTGTTTTTCAGGATATCTAACAAGTCATGAACTAAGTTAGGACATTTTCAACGGTCTGAAATCAAAATAGACTTTGTGCCTGTTTAACTCGGCTGTTTTACAAATACGAGAGAGTTCAGAAATTTCATCTAATATGAAAGAAACATCAGCGGAAAAGATGAGAAGGCTTTGTTTGAATCCAGAATACAGAGAAAGAGAATCAACTAGTCAGAGTACAAATATTAGGTTCCAGTTCACTCATAGAACAGATTTTGTTAATTACTTATTTAAATAAACTGTAAACCAAATTCTTACTAGATTGGTTTTATTCATAATGCTATTTTATAAACAATGGAAAAAAAAACCGAAAATTTTAAATTTGCCGGGGTCAATGAATATAGTAATACTAATTCTAGTCACTAGAGGGCGCGCAAAAGTGTAATCTGGCCGGGGCCATGTTGTTTAGTTTTCTTTTTCCTCCTACAATAGTCGTTGTGCTTGTGAGTTTGGTTAGAAAGTACTCGTTGATAAATTTTTGAGGAAAGGTTCTTCTGAGGTATGGCGCACGTGATGTATTTTTATATGAAAGAGGCTACGTCGTTTAGAGTGGACTCGTTGAGAACGGGTGCGTCCTTCACCCACAACATTAAATGAAAATGTTGGGGCCCCTAGATTGGTATTCACGTCGCCAAAAGTAATGTATTACCTTACCCAGAGGTTCATCTGACGAAGTTATAAAATCCAACATAACCTTAAACTTATTATCGATGAACCGAGAAGTCGAGACAGGATCAAGTGAAACCAGTTCTCTGGTACTTTTGTTTGCCATTTCAGGTCCATTGACGTCCCTAAGATACTCCCGTAAATCGTCCCACCTCCAGGGACTCATGGTAAGAAACCATGTAGCAGGTCCATAATAGTGGGTCATGCATAAAACATCGTTTCTCGGTTTTCGCCAGAATTGTTCGGTGTTTCTCAACCTACCGAATATTGCCGTTAAGTCGCCTTCCAACTCGTCCCTGCTGAGCAATTGAAGATATTGTTCAGCTGTGATCTTTTCCTTCTGATTTATCGCGTTCATTTTATAAAATATTCCTGAACTGAGCTGACGAATGTTTGCGTCATTTAGCAAAAAAAATGATATTGCTGATTAAGTCTGAACTGTGGGTGTTTTGATTTCAGTTTGCTTTTGATAAATTCACTTGAAGTTAATTTCACTTTACGAGGGTGAAAATTGGCCAAACTTTCCTTCAACGTAAAGGGGTGGGAAACACTTCACATCGAGAGTCTTGTCCCTGGTGTCAATTGGTGCGGCGTTTACCTTAAGCATCTGGTATAGCGTCGAAGCTGAAATATTCTGTCGTCTCTCGTGCAAAGGATCTATGGTATATTGCTCATAATCTGTTTGTTTTTGAGATGTAATTTGAGTCAGTAAGGCACGGTGTTCCTCATTTTTCATGTCATTGGTGGATAGACCAGTTATATCTACAACGTGTTGTAGGTTTTGATCAATCTGTTTCAGTAGATTTTGTGGTTCACCAGGCAACGTAATCTGGGAATAATGTATATTCACTCGCTTGAGAAAGTGTAACGCAGCATAAACATTATTGACATCTACAATGTCCTCTCAGATTATTTTAGTTTTAGTGGGAGTACGACGTACCACGATGTACAGCTCATGGTTTACATTTATCTGATCTTCTGGTCGAGGAAGCTTTTTAAGGGTTTCTTCTAGAGGTAAAGGAAGTTCTACCTTTCATCTTTTTAACCATAAGCCGATTCGGAATAAGTTTATTTCCTACAGGCACCATGGTAGTAACGACTTGAAAAGTTTTCGCACGCCGAATCAGTAACTTCTCATAGTCGTTGAGCTGACTTATTTGAGGAGGGACTTCACTGACATAGAGGTCATTAAGGACACAAGTATGTGGGAGTTGATTTGCTCGGATATTTTGAAGACATAAATGACACAAAGAGTCACTGTGGGGAATTTTATTCGAACTGAGGTACTCTAGAAGTTGTAGCCAAACATCTTTATTTAGTGGTTTTCGCAGTCGCCGTATGGATGACACATCTCTTGAAGTGTAAAGTTTTTCGCATGATATACATGCTAATTTTGGGGTATCCAGAACATGTTTTAGTAAACTTTTGAAACGATGATTTGTGGGTTTCGATAATATTATCTTCCACAATTTTCCCCATGTCCTCAGATGCGATGGCGACTCCTATAACCGTTGGTCGGTTCCCCAGAGCTTTGATTTTCTGCACATCGGCGTTTTTAGTGCTTCATCGAATTGTGTTAGTAAGTTACAATCGCTCTGTACATAATACATGTCTCTGACAATGCTCCTAAGTCTGGGAAAATGAGATTTTACTGTATTGACGAGTGCAATATTTGAAGATAGTTGTGTAGTTTCAGTTGACATCGAATATAGTTGCGCTGGTGTTTTGATTGACAAGTTTTGGAAAATCTTCGCCAATCTGGTCAACACCGCTTCGTCTAATGCACATAAAATGTCATTACATGCCCAAACAAAAACTTTTGCTTCTTTTTCAACTGTATTAAAAACGGCCCTTCCGCTTTCATCAATTTGGATTGGTATATCTTTATGTTTGTACAACTTGTAACATCGTTCCACATAAAATGGCTCCTGATTATTTCGATGTTGTGATCTTCCCAGCAGTGATTCGAACTTGTCCTTCACATGACTATCTGCAGGGCAGAAGTTAAGTTTCTTGAGCCCCACTGTTAGTTTTTCTTGCAAACGTTGGACCATATTTTTTAGGTGCCCTAATGATACCTGCCTATTGTGCATAGCCCACTTCACCAGTTTTTCAGCTTCCAATGTATCTCCAATTTTTTAAGCAACTTCCCTGGTAATTATCTCAACATTGCCTCTAAATTGAAGTTTTCTGATCGATCGACTTCGCCCTACAGCTTTGTGATGTACTTGAGGGTGTGAAGCAGTATAACGGGCTATAGCTTTTTGATGTACTTCAGGGTGTGAAGTTGTATAGCGCGCTACAGCTTGTTGGTGAACTTCAGGGTTTGAGGCAGTATACCGAGCTACAGCTTGTTGGTGCACTTCAGGATGTGAAGCAGTATACCGAGCTACAGCTTGCTGGTGCACTTCAGGATGTGAAGCAGTATAGCGAGCTGAAGCTTCCCGTTCTTTTTGAGGGTGCCTCTTTCGATAACGAGCTGATGCTTCCCGTAGTTGCTCAGCACGAGAGGTCTCTGTTACTTTAGGCCTTCCCCCCTTTTTTAATAGGCCTACCAATGCTTTTTATATCTTGTGATGTACTTGAGGGTGTGAAGCAGTATAACGGGCTATAGCTTTTTGATGTACTTCAGGGTGTGAAGTTGTATAGCGCGCTACAGCTTGTTGGTGAACTTCAGGGTTTGAGGCAGTATACCGAGCTACAGCTTGTTGGTGCACTTCAGGATGTGAAGCAGTATACCGAGCTACAGCTTGCTGGTGCACTTCAGGATGTGAAGCAGTATAGCGAGCTGAAGCTTCCCGTTCTTTTTGAGGGTGCCTCTTTCGATAACGAGCTGATGCTTCCCGTAGTTGCTCAGCACGAGAGGTCTCTGTTACTTTAGGCCTTCCCCCTTTTTTAATAGGCCTACCAATGCTTTTGATATCTTGCAGCTTCGGATTCAGCATTTCCATTGGAACCTGTCTCAAGAGGAACACAAACATCGTAGTGCCCCGATAGGTCGCTTCCTATAAAACGCAAGCGTCTTATCGGGCCTCCGTTATCCCCATCAAAACGACCCCTGAGGTCAGAATTTTGGATAACCTCGAAAGTGAACGGATATATCGCCCCTGCGGCTTTGACCTCGCAAACGGAACCATAACTTGACGTATTGAATATGGCGCCGTAGTAGGCCTCACGGTTGGGGTACACTTGGCCACGCTCATTACAGGTGAAAGCCTGAAATTCTTCCCAGTGTTGATGAACGTACTTTACAATGGTAGATCTCACACTGTTCGAATTCTTTAAGTTGGTGTTTCCATGAATACAGTAGGAAATAGCATGAAACAAGCAGGATCCATCACCAGGCATACGAACTAGTCTATGTGGTGTTATCATTTCTTCACTAATCTTCAGAAACACTGTTTCAGTCATCGCAGAAAGAAAGACTTGTAAAATTAGAAATTTGAAAAGGGTCAACATTATGTTGAAACAGTACCTTAACTTTCTGTATACAATTCAACCGCAATGATATGAAGGTGTGATCAAACAAAACCTGATCTTAAAAAATCCAATTCAAGCGCATTGAGCCAATGTAGTATAAAAGCGCGAAATTATTATTAAAAGATTTAAAATATTTTTTTAATCGACTTTTACCACATTACCATATTTATCACAGTTGTTAACCGAATTTATATTCGAAGAACACTATAATCAAAGTTGTTAACCGTATTTCTATTCGAAGAACACTATATTGTGACAAGTAACACTTTTAATCAACAGAATAGATTTAAGAAAAACTAAATGAATCAAAACACACTTAGAACCATTTCAGGCGAAATGAAAAGGAAATGAGTAAAAAATTTATTTACTAAAACATTAAGTAAAAAACATAAATTTTACAATACGAAAGAATCATATTAGTAAAAAATATTAATATTAAAAGACGAAAAAATTAAATTATAATGTCCTATTACGAGGGGATCTAAATTATAAAACCCCCATTTCAGGGGCTAACAGGGGAAAATTCCTGCTTTTGGGACTTTTTCCTTTCTTTGTATGCTATGTCCTACTTGTATGCCAAATTTTATCATTCCCGCAACACCGGAATTGCACTAGAGGTTTAGATGATGACTCTAATTCTAAACCCCCATTTCAGGGGCTAAACGGGGAAAACTCCCGCTTTTGGGACTTTTCCCTTTGCTTGTATGCTTAGTGGTACAAGTGCGCCAAATTTCATCATTCTAGCACCACAGGAAATACCCTAGAGGTTTTGATGATGTGTCAGTCAGTCAGTCTCATAATGTGTCATTTTCACATAGGATTATAACAGAAACCAAATGAGTTAGAAAGCAGGAAGTTGGAGGACTTCCTAGGATTAACACTGTGCCCTTGAGGTGCAAATATGAGTGGTGTACTATTCCCCAGTACCGAGTTACGAGAGGGTGAAAATGAGGCTGAAATGTTTCGGGTAAAGGATTGCTGGTAGTGCACGACAACTTGGCGGGTGAACTGCCGTGCACCCAGAAACGCGTGTAAATTAATGTACATAAGGTCCCCAATAGTTAACTGGGTGGTTATTAAAGCTTAATGGATCGTATGCGCGTGTAAACAGTCACCAGAAAGTACATAAAGTCACTGAATCATAATTTTTTAAAACCTTGATTTTCTTTATAGTTTGGTCCTTATAAGATCTAGACGTCATCTGCATAACAGAGACATGGCTCAATGACACTCATTTTACTAATGATTATTTTCCCTCTTCCTATAAAGTTTTTAGATCAGACAGACCTGAACCCTTGAATAAGAACGTCCGGGGCGGTGGCGCCCTGATCGCTATTAAAAAATCTTACGTTTGCAGCCGGCGCAGTGACCTCGAGGATGCCGAAGAATGCGTCTTCCTTGAACTTCAGCTTAGAAATAATACGCCTCTATTAATAGGGAATGGTTACTTTCGTCCATCTCCCTCCGACTCACAATATAGTGTTTATAAAACCTGCCTCTTGATCGAACTTGCAAACAGTGATATTGAGATTATTTTGCTTGGCGATTTCAATTTGCCTCATATAAACAGGTATTTATTCAGCGATCAGGGCTGCACCTCCCCCATTAAGTCTAAGGCAGCTCATATATTTGAGCTATGTTACAATCTAAATTTAAAACAAGTTAACGAACGTTCTCCTAATGTTAACCTACTTGATCTATGTCTGACAAGCATCAATGGCTTGGAAATTGAGAAACTTAGCGACCCCTTGGTGGCAATAGACGCTTTTCACCCACCGTTTTGCGTTATCTATAATGAACCCATGACCCTACTTCCCTCGCCTAGAGACCCCACGTACACCTTTAAACGAGGTGATTACCTTTTGCTTTACACTACGCTACGTGACACGGACTGGTCAGATATTTTAGAGTCCGAAGACGTCAACCAGTGTGTCACACTTCTCACTGCTAGGCTTATTTCAGCGATAGCTCTATCAATTCCTAAGCGCGTATGCCGCGATTCGCACTGATATCCTTCTTGGTACTCACAGGAGTTACGAAGTGCCATTTCAAAAAAGAAATACTTCCATAAGAAGAAACAACGTACTGGTTCTTTGACCGATGCTATAGAGTTTCGTAAGTATAGAGCCATCGTCAAGCGCTTGAGTGCCAGGGACGCTCGACTGCGTGCTGAGTCGGTGTGTGAAGAGGCCCTATCCCACCCTAAAAAGTTCTGGAACTATGGCAACATTAAAGAGGGTACTAATGTTATCTCCCTAAAAGTGGATAATAAGCTGGTGACTGACCCGGAGACTGTAGCTTCTGCCTTCAGTAAACACTTTTCAGCGGTATCTATTGACAACACTGTTCCAGGGACTATACATAATGTTAAAATCCCTGGGGTATCGCCTGATCACATAACTGGTCACGAGTTTACTCAGTCTGAGGTATTACGGGCGCTCGGGCGCTTACCTCCTAAGTTTTCTACTGAGATTGATGGCATTCCTGCATTTATCCATAAGGGATGTGGGGATGTTATCACTCCTCTATTGGTTCATATATTTAATCTGTCCTTAAGAACGCATTTAAACCCTGTCCTTTGGAAAACTTCGGTGGTAGTTCCTGTTTTTAAGTCGGGGCTTCGACCTCTTCAGGTAACTATAGGCCGATTTCACTCTTGTGTGCTACGGCAAAGATATTTGACATGGCTATGCATCACATATTGCAGCGCTGGTTCGGTGCCTTTCCCAATCATGGCCAACATGGCTTTGTGGCTGGGAAGAGCGTCGATACCAATCACGCGGCATTTATGGATGTAGTAGCACCCGAAGTGGTTACCCAGGGGCAGGTTGATGTCATATATTCAGATCTAGCAAAGGCTTTTGATAGAGTATCCCATGATATACTAATTGCAAAACTCCAAGCTCTAGGCGTCAATGGCGACTTATTATTCTGGGTCAATGATTATCTACGCTCTCGCGTCAATGTTATCAAATGCAACGGGGCAATCACCAAGGTCAAATACCCTGCTAGTTGTGGTGTACCACAGGGGTCGTCCCTTGGTCCCCTATTATTCAATGTTTATATATACGACCTGCAATTCCACTTGAGCCACTCACAATTATTTCAGTTTGCGGACGATAATAAGGTCTGTAAAATCGTAAACTCCATCGCAGATAGTAAATTACTACAATATGACCTTGACGCGATTGCTTCTTGGTGTGATCAGAACAATCTGCCAATCAACCCGGCTAAATCTGTCCACGTTACCTATACGCGGCGCAAAAAAAGAACTGTTCGGACATCCTACACTATTAATTCCGAAGCAATTGTACAGAAAAATGTCATGAAGGATTTGGGTAAAATCTTCGATAGCCGTTTATTCTTTCGAGAACATGTTTCTAGCTGTGTCAATCGTTGTAGAAGAACTCTTGCAGTAGCACTGAAACTCACTAGAAAACTGAAATCACTTCGGCATTTTCGATTATTGTATCTTAGTCTGGTGCGTTCACGACTAGTATTTGGCTTGGTTGCTTGGGGCGGCTGTAGTAAATACCTTCGTGATAGAATAGAAGGAGTTCAGAAAAAATTTGTTCGTTTTTGCTACACCAACTACATACGCAATGTAGAATATAATTATGAGGACATCCTTTCGCACCTTAAATTACCTACTGTTCACGACCTATGTATTTTGCCAGATTTTAAATTTATATTCAAACTAGTTAACAATATTATACCTGTACCAGAATTACTGGTAAAACTGAACTTTCACGTGCCTCGTCTCTTCAGGAATAAGCCTTTCACATTTTATTGTAAAAAAGGAAACTTAATACCCCTTAATCGAATGCAGAAGTCATGCAATGCATTAAGGAGCAAATTTGACTTATTTCATATTAACTTACAAGATTTGCGGCATACTACTTAATTGTTTACATCACTATAATTAGTTAATCCCAGTTTCTCATTTGTATCATTCTATTTTTCCATGTTTATATTGTTTTATATATATATTTATTTATTTTTTTCCTTCCTGTGTATATTCTCGTTAACTCTCTGTAGTTATTTATATGCACAATAAATCCTCCTTTCATTCATAATGTTCTTTATTGCACAATTAAAGTTTATATTACATTATTGACATGACTCGGCGCATGCCCTAATGAAGTCTGAGTCAGAACGCGAATTTAATAGGATATTATGGATATTAAATTCATTATTTTTTTAAATTCCGAGTGTTTCATTTTTTTCTTCAATGCGTTTCCTAGTGAACGGTTTTTTCTCTTCTTTTTGTAATTTTTTTCAAAAAGACAATTTGTGTTTTGTTTTCTTCAATTTCCTTGTCTAGTTTTTTAATTTCGGTAAAAACATTTTCCCTTGTTTTAAGGAGTGTTTTGTTGTTTTATTGGTACATTTCAATCGTTTGAGATATGGTTGAAAAGTTTGTGGTGTCGGTAGCATTTTTTTCTTAAATATCACGGCCTCTTTTTGAAGCCGTTGCTGTATGAAAACGAAACTGTTTTAAGAAATAAGTACAGAAAGAAAATTTTAAATTAAGCGTACACATTCCGGGAATGCTCAAAGAGACATCTATGATTTCCGAACATCCGCAAGTGGGGAAAAATGGCAAATGTTTGCGTGGCAAACACAGAGTTTTCTCCCAAATTTCATCTATTTCACACTCCTTTAGAAAGCATTCGACAACCGTTTCAGGAACATATTTTTCGAAATCGACCATATCTCCTTTCGCTCCATCTGTATTAGAAATATCACTCAATATTTATAATTAGACTTAGCAATTATATTCGACAACTTATCTTCACTATTTCAAACTTACAGATCAATCTTACAACGAAACACTTTAATATGAACAAGAATCTGTTTTCTTCGATTATAAAAATGGTGGAATATTTTTTAGCAAAATCGCTAACATTTTTTTGAAAAACATTTCTAAAATGAAGCAGAAAAATTAAAAATTTTATAAATAAAGCAAAAAAAAACTTGAAACTATACAACTGATCGCTTAATATTAGGACATGATGTTGTTCCACCCTACTTCCTTTTTAGAGTTTCTGGGTTCAAAAAGTCCATGTAGTTTTTCGTCCCTTTTAAGTCGATTGCCAAGCTCAACCACGAGAGCCTTAGCCAGGTTTTCGCTTGACAAATACTTCGAACGCTGGAGTGGCCTCCCCTTTTCGGCCTCTAGCCTCTCAATCACAACGCTCAAAGTCAGAATTTATGCCATTTTCCTACGCATAATATTAAAGGCTTATTACTAATATTATAACGTTACTGTTTCTGACGAAAACCCCAACGAAGCTTACAAATTTAATTACATTGTAATAACGTTACGTTTTGCTTACGAAATTTCCTAACAGGGCGACACACCCAAACTACGTTACGTTTCACTTACGAAAATCCCGACGTAGTTTGAGTGAGGCCTTTCGTATTACAAATTACAAATTTTATTACATTGTAATAACGTTCGGTTTTGCTTACGAAAATCCCTAACAGCATGACACACACAAACTACGTTACGTTTTACTTACGGAAATATCGACGTAGTTTGAGTGAGGCCATCCGTATTCTAGAGCCGGCCATATTCTAGGAGTAACTAAATCACGCTATGCAGAGCATACATCGTGCTAAGAAAATGCAAAATAAATACAATACATTACGTTATTCCTCAATGCTTTTATTCTTGTTCTTCTCAGATTAATTGGTTATTCAATATTAATATAGTTATAATGGTTCCAAGATAATACTGCCGACTCCCTAAGCCTACTCAGTGAGGAATAATTATACGTCGTGCACCGGCTTCCGTCTTTAACTGCCTCCCTCTCTCTCCTCATCTCCTCTTATACTCATGAGAAGCACGGTGAGGTCAAAGGTTATATGCAAGCACCTTCTATTGGTATGGGACGTTTAGGGCGCCTTCTACCGTCACATTTTCCCCCTAATTATGGCTCACTGAGTAGGAAACATATCTTGTTTAGTCGATAGTAGCTATACATATACAAAAAATATGGGTTTTTTTCGTACAAACTTATAATGAAAAGAAATAACGTTAAGTGGACGGAAACGAAATTTAACCTAATAATAATGTTTAACTTCAAAAAAAGTCACGTCTAGTGTCTTGTAAATGGTTCGGGCAATTGACGTGGGGATAACGGCGGTAGTCCGTGACTGTTACGTTGGATATTATTCCGCAGGACCCTTCGTGGGTGAGGGCAAGTACTAGCCAAGTGTCCCGTTCTCCGGCAACGATAACACCGCCTGCGATATGGACGAGTCTCCCGATCATGCCCACGCAGTCCACAATACGAGCACTCATGAACGTCCGGCTGAGCTGGTCTGGTACTGCTGGTTTGATGATGGCGTGGAGGAGATTGTTGTCGACGTGAAAGAGGTGATGGGGTGGATCTGGATCCCTGCCTGCGTCGAGGAGGTGTTCTGGATCGCTGCCTACGTGGAGGAGATGATCTGGGTAGAGGTCGGCTAGAGCGTCCCCTACGCTCAACTGAGGGTCTTCTATAACGTTGATGACGGGAACGGGCCCAAGATCGACCCCGAGTTTGTAGACGGGGCGATGGGGATTCTGCTTCCAGGGAAATATCTCGTCTAGGTGACGTACGTGCTCCCACCGAGCGATACCCTGGCTCGACAGTTACAATGATCCTAGCGTTTTCCTCTGATAAGTGCGCATACTAGGGAAGGAATAGATATCCAATTAGTGATTAAGGTAACGGAACTACCGAGCGTCCCTGAAATTTTCCTGATTCGGAGGAGCTCCAGGTATGGGTTCGGGTCCAAAACGGATGTTGTCCCGTGTTAAAACCGGCCCCACGTGTGGTAACTCTTTGTAATCGGGCCATGACCGTATGCGATACCGTGGTGGTCCGGTGGTATAATAATACACATCGTGTGTTTGTCCCGTGGGTGAGGGTTTTTTACGTTTTAACACCTCTCGGGTCCAGCCAAATTTAAAGGACACCAGGAGGGGTGCTATGGTTGTATCTGGAGGATCATCGAGAGATATGGAATCGCCCAACAAGGTATCAGAGTTATCTGCCGGACCAGTGGTGATAGAGTCACTTAAAGAGTTAAAAGACTGTATTAAATTAGCGTTAAAAGGTTCGGGTCCGAAGTCAGATTCTGCTATTTGTGCTTCTTGATGATCGTCGTCATCGACGGACACATTAATCACATCCCTTACTGGATTCTGGTCATCCTGGGATATGAAGTATTTGAGCTGGCTGATGTGCCATGTCCCGGCAGGTGCTCCCGTGATCTCGTGACGTAAGACATATGTTAGCGGCCCTTGTTTGGCTATAATCCTATACGGGCCCTCCCATGCGGGAGCGAACTTGGCGAAAAATCCGGTGGATGCTTGGGAAAGTTTATGGATTCGTTTCCAATCCAACTGACCACACTCCATCTCGGAACCTCCATAATGTATTTCATAATACTGCTTCTGCTTCATTTGGGCTATACGGGAGAACGACTCGGCTTCTTCTCGGATTTCCTGAAGGTCTTGCAGTGGTCCTCGTTCGTAGGCAGTTAATTCCTCTGGTCCAACCTGGCGGTCAGAAAAGTCGCGGGTATCCTCGTCATGATCCCATGGTAAGCGGGGTTCTCGACCGTAGACCAAGGAAAATGGAGAGTGACCCGTTGTAACATGGATGACAGAATCGATGGCTAGCTGATGCATTTCCAGGCCCAAGTCCCATCGATTGTGGCTATTACCAACATACATACTTATCATTTCACCAAAGACTCGGTTGACTCGCTCGGTTAGATTAGTTTGAGGGTGGTAGGGGGTAGTGAATTTGGACTTGACCTTCATTATCCGGCACACGTGGGACCATAAAGCTGACGTGAACTGAGTGCCATTATCCGAGCAAACGGCTTCCGGTGATCCATGGCAGGAGATGTATTTTATAAAGACATTTCCAATGGTGAGGGCAGTTATATTACGAACAGCTGTAATCTCGACATACTTAGTAAAATAATCCACAATAACAACCAGAAATCGGTTCTGTCGCTGCGTAATGGGCAACGGGCCCATCATGTCGATCCCTATTAACTGGTTAGGACCAAACGTAGTTGTGTTGGACAGCATCTTACCAGGAGTCTTACAATTCCGTGCCTTATATTGTTGACACGTCACACATTGTTGAACGTAGCGTCGAAAAATAGGGCGAAATTTAGAGAAATAGTAACGGGCCAGGATCTTTCGTTCTGTGGCCAACCGGCCTCGATGACCAGAGACGGGATGGTTGTGGTACAAATCCAATACCCGATGATGCAAAGAATCTGGGATCAAGATCTTGGCAGGTCGGAACGTTGAGCGTTTTCGCCAGATAAGACCATCCTCGAGTTGATATAACGGGTCGGACTTCCCTTGACGTAGGTCTGTTAGAAGACGAGCCCAGCAAGGTTCTTTTTCTTGAGTGGCCCTAATTTCGTCCTTGGATAGAGGTTCGACATCGTTGTTGTCCGAGGCTATAAAAATACTCAAAAACGTTTTAATGGGAGTTTTAACGCTTTCCGTCAATTCCTCAACGGGTCTAGATAACGCATCGGCCACCCTGTTTGATTTCCCCGAGCAGTGTACGATGTCGAAATCGTATTCTTGAAGTTCGATGGCCCAACGAAGTAATTTACTCTTCTGGTCCTTAAGGGTGAACAACCACGTTAATGCCTTATGATCCGTAATAACAGTGAAATGTCGGCCTTCCAAGTATGGACGAAACTTCCGAATCGATTCAACGACTGCCAAACATTCCTTCCCAGGAATGCCATAGTTTTTCTGGGCCCCTTGGAACGCACAACTATAATAGGCTAATGGGACTTCTTTGCCATCCTGTATCTGAGACAACATAGCACCTAAGGCGTGGTCACTCGCATCAGTGGTAAGAATGTAATCACATTCCGGATCGGGAACGCGTAGTAAAGCGGCGTCGACGATCTTCTGTTTGATGGTGTCGAAAGCCACTTGTTGCTCCTTCCCCCACTCCCAAGGGACATTCTTTCGGCGTAACTGCTGTAAAGGCACTAAGATGTCAGTGATATGAGGTTAAATTTTGTGTGCCAGGTCACCATTCCCAGAAAGGTGGACAGTTCCTTTACATTTCGGGGTGGCTTTACCTTCCAAATGTCCTTGACCTTATCATTATCTATGGCGATGCCTTCCTGGGATACCGTATAGCCTAATACCTTTACTTCGTGGCAGCCAATTTGGCATTTGGAGATTTTTAGGGTGAGTCCAGCCTTCCGGAGACGGAACAACAGATACCGGATAGCCTGGACATAGTCCCAAGTGCGTGAGACGATTATTATGTCATGCAAATAGGCCACGATCCCTAAGTGACGTCCATGCTTTAAGACTTTATCCATGAGGCGTTGGAAGGTGGCAGGGGCGTTCTTGAGACCAAAGGGCATGACCTTAAATTGGAATTTCCCCTTATGTGTGACGAAGGCAGTATATTGGGAACTTTTCGGGTCCAACGGGATATCCCAGAATCCGGACCGCAAATCGAACTTGGAGGTAAATTGAGGTTTCTGAAAAGTGTCAAGTATATCGTCAATTCGAGGCAAGGGGTAAGGATCGGTAACGGTAATATGGTTAAGGGCGCGGCTATCCACACAAAAACGTCCCTCCGAACAATCTTTCTTCTGCACAACAATAGCAGGACTAGCAAAAGGGCTATTAAAAGGGGCAATGACATCCAAGCGTTACATCTCTTCTATTTGGTCCTCAATGATAAGGACGTTTAGAGATCGGTGTGGATCCAGGGAGTAGTCGGATCTTGTGTTTAACCCAGGTAGTCCTTCCGATCCTATCTGTTACGACGTCTGGAAATTGTTCCAGGAGGGTCGTTAATTCCTGACGTTGTCCAGCTGTCAACGACGGTCCCATAATGGCGGATATCTGCCCCGTAATATGGGATGGCATGTCGTTAGAAGGTTGGTGAGGGGACCCCATTTCATATAGGGGAACGGTGGTTCTATTAATATGAAGCACCCGGTTCCCCCAGTCTGAGATCACATGATTATTGACAAGGAATTGCCGCCTAACACGATAGGATAAGGAAGATACTCGGCTACATCAAATGTCATCTCATTCAGATACGTCCCATTCTCCAGCTGTCCCTTGATTGTTATCATGCCGACCAGAGGAAGATCGGTCAAAAAGCTTGTAGCATTGATATCCTTCCTTCGAACCATATGGGGTAATAATCCCAATAAACGTAACATTGATAAGTTTATGAAACAACAGTTAGATCCAGAGTCAACAAAAGCGAGGTTAGTAGACTTGTTAATAGTTAATTTTATGTCATATCCTTTACCGGTGGTCAACAAAACAGGATAGGAATACCGTAGTTGCCTAGATCCTGCGGCAGTGGCAACTTCCCTTACCCTAGTAGCACAAAAGAAACGGGCCAATTGCTTCTGGGCGCGTGTTGGCCAGCACTGTCGGTTCACCACACTTTATCGAGTCGAAATGTCCTACTTGGCCCGTAGTACTTCTTAGTGCCGGGGAAAGTAGAAGTTAATTAGACTAAACAGGCACTTTACCAACTCTAAGACGCGTCTTTCCCGTCTTATCCAATTCAACTTGCCGTCTCTTACCCGACACCTTTCCGTCTCTTACCCGACACCTTTCCGTCTCTTACCCGACACCTTTCCGTCTCTTACCCGACACCTTTCCGTCTCTTACCCGACACCTTTCCGTCTCTTACCCGACACCTTTCCGTCTCTTACCCGACACCTTTCCGTCTCTTACCCGACACCTTTCCGTCTCTTACCCGACACCTTTCCGTCTCTTACCCGACACCTTTCCGTCTCTTACCCGACACCTTGCCGTCTCTTACCCGACACCTTGCCGTCTCTTACCCGACACCTTGCCGTCTCTTACCCGACACCTTGCCGTCTCTTACCCGACACCTTGCCGTCTCTTACCCGACACCTTGCCGTCTGTCAATGCCTGCGAAACGCCTTCTCTGCCATCTAGCCATCACCTTACCGCCCTTACAGACTCTAAGCCGTTTCTAACTCACTTAATAGCAGGTTCGAACCCGCCTCTTTGCCACTTCTACACAGTCTCCAGACCACCCGCCTCCTTGCCGCTTCTAATCCGTTTCATTGCCTCTACTTACCGACAATTACCCGTCCTTACCCTTTCCTACATACTCCTCCAATTACTGACTCTTTTCGATCCTTACCACTTTCCTTCCATCACCGACCTCTCTTGTCAGCCTATACATACTCGTTTCCATCTCAAATTTACCATGTACGACATGGTTACTTCTACTCTAAACTATAATTACTATTAACTAGAGCGTGCTGACAATGTTATTTATTTAAAATTGATTGCAGTTTTAATGTTAGAATTAAAAGTAATTAACACACGTTTGAAATGCATAGTTTTATTCAAGAAAGATACAAGTTTTGAGCATTGATTTGATTTAGCTAGTCTTCGTCGTCACAACATTTTCGTTTGCGTCCGCCTTTTTCTCGCCTTGCCCGTCCACCGTCTCTGTCACCAGAGCGTCTTACCCACTTTTTCATTACGTCCTCAACTTCCAGCTCTTTGCTTCCTTTGATGTTTCTTAAAACAGCACCTGCACATATACAGCAATTTTAATATGTTTCTAGGGAAGTGCTTTCCAAAAATAAGGTAATTGTGGAATATACCAATTATGACGTTTTTCGTGCGTAATTTTTCAAAGGCATACTTCCCGTTTACACCAATCCAATTAAATTGGAGAACTACCTTGTGAGAGAATACTCTTGTTAGTATCGCCCTGCAACATTGAGGCAATTTTCTACCACCGTAAGATGCCAACTTAGTTATCTTAAAAAACAAGTATCAATCAATAGATGTGTACATAAACAAGACTCCTTCCATAACGTAGCTTTTTGCATAGTCCCCATGGTTTACTTTCCGTTTTAATTCTGATATCAGGATTTTCCAAAAGTTGTTCTAAGTTTTCAAGATCTTCAATTGAAGCTATAGGTAATTCCGGAAAACCTTCAATTTCCATTTCTTGGGTTACAAGACTAGTGGATATGTTTGCCAGTCCTTCAACCCTGTTACATAAAACTTCTATATTTATAATAGCATCGGTCAGCATCATAAAATGTCTTTTGGAATACTTCTGGTTTAAGAACTATAAATACCAAAATGAATAAAAGGAACATTACACACTTCAGGAAATATTTCGCAGTATACAGTATATAATGCATTTCACCTTTTAAATAGTCCAGTTTCGCTGAATTTGATGTAAGGTAGTCGTTAACGGACAATCTTGAAAGTGATGAAGTTGTACGAACATCAGAATCATCCATCCTATTTCTGCTTAATGATAACTCATGATCAGCGGAGCTCCAGGGTTTATTGTGAGGTAAATCAGAGAAACCTTCCGCTAAGATGTGGATCAGTGTCGATATTAATGCAATAGTCTTACTATTGGTTTCAAATCGGTGTCTATATCTTATATACAGTATAATTTTACAAGCAGTTCAAGAAGACTAACGAGTTACTAAACATTTCACTAGACAATTCTCTAATATCGGAATCAGTACCATTTTCAGGATTTACGTTTTGTCACCATCCTCTGAACTAGTAACTAATGCATCATTATTAACATTAGCTGCAGGTCCCTGACAATTCAAATTGGAATCAGTAGCCAGTTCTACCATTGTTTTTAAATATTTTGCCCGTTTTCTACGCATTTCCGTTTACTAAGCCTACAATCATTATCTTTCTCATAAGTAGAACCCAATCATTGACCAGGATTCATGATGTTAAATGTTTAAGACTATATTACCTCAATTTTTGCTAAGCATGGTAGCACAAAAAAAAATTTCATACCTTATTTTTAACCCCAAAATTCTTCCTTTTAATCCATATGACACGTAACAATGTACCTGACAAATTCAGCATCCATGCACACCGACGAAAGTACGAGGCGTATCGTATACTAATCCTGTTAGAAATGTTTAGTCACTACAAATTACCCTTCTTATAAAACATAATCATACTACATACCTTTGAAATTAAATTTTTAATTAAAATATACAATTAATATTTGCTGAGGCCAAGGCCTAGTCGTGGAAAAATCACTTTACTCTACTACTGACTGTTACAACCATAAAAGAGTCCACACTCCACGAGTTGTGACTAGCGGCAGAGTTGCCAGGTCAGTTTTGAAGATCTCGCCCAACCCAAGCGGAAATCAGCCCAAATTACCGCCCAAGCAAAAATTTGGTTTATTTTCAGAAAAGCGCCCAATACAGAATGTCTTTTTAACAATAAGTCAGGTTATAAACTTAAAATATAAACATATTTAATAGATGATAATATCATAAACTTGCTGAGTACGCTAGCAGTTACTGAACGTAGCCCTTACCAGCCCAAAAAACCGCCTTCCGCCCAACCATTTTTCCCCGCTACATAGATCGAAAAGAAGCCCAATTTGGGCGGTAAACCGCCCATCTGGCAACTCTGACTAGCGGGTACAAGCATAGCCCACTCGATTACGCGGTCCCCGATGCAAGCTACACGCACCGAAACTCTTTCAATGTACCCTTTGGTGGGCGATTTTTAAGTTCTTGCGTTTGTATTGAACTAGCTTCTACTTTTAAGACAGAGGGGGCGTCCTTTTACGATTATGTTCTCTACGACTCTATTAAAGGCTGAGGATTGTGGGAGGACTACGGTGTCTTATGTGAGGGTGGGTACAGAGCCTTCGTTTTAAGTATGGGGGTTGGCAAAAGAGTATATAGAATAAGCTTTCGTCGGTGATAGAGAATTCCCTATATTATAGTGTAAAAACAAAGTTTATCATGGGCATACTCGATCCATGATGGCATGACAAAAATATGAAAATAATATTTTACCCAATTCCATAATTTTGGTATATTTTAATTGAAAAGCATGTTTTATCAGTTTATGACCTACAACTCGATCATATTTTCAGTTAAATTAGGGCCTTTAAAAGTAACTTATTGTCAGCCAGGCAAATGGTGTATTACTGTTGGCTCAAAGTCAAATTATTCTCGGTTGACGGTCAGGTGACGGCAATTGGATTCAAAACCGACACCAAAACCTAAATTACCGTGCTGCACGTGCCCAACGTTAAAATGGGCGTAGATAATTTAATCCAATTCGACGAAATCATATGCTTTAAATTTACATTGTGTACCGTGTGCGTTACGATCTAGGCATACATATAGTGGAAAAATTGTTTTCGATGAATACTCAAGCGTTTCAAAGTAAGTAGCGGGGCATGTGGTGTATTACTGTTGGCTGAAAGTCAAATTTCTCGGTTGACGGTCAGGAGACGACAATTGGATTCAAAACCGACATCAAAACCTAAATTGACGTGCGGCACGGGCCCGACTGTAAAACGGACGTCGATAAATTAGGCCAATTGCTTCAATTATCTTTAAATTTATGGTGTACATTACGATCTAGTGCATAAATAGCGTAAAAACTGTTTTCTATAAATACGCAAGCGTTTCAAAGTAAGAAGCTGGGCATGTGGTGTT
Organism: Phalangium opilio; assembly: GCA_019434445.1. NCBI lineage: Eukaryota > Metazoa > Arthropoda > Arachnida > Opiliones > Phalangiidae > Phalangium > Phalangium opilio. The sequence goes on from JAEQBA010002670.1 coordinate 708,226, forward strand.
TTAATATCGGCTTAAATTATTATTTGTCACGCGTGCCGGGTACCAGTCAAAAAACCGCCTCACAAACGACTCCGACACCAAAACGTATTCTGCGGCACGTGCCCGGCAATAAAAAGGATGGCTTGTGCTACTAGGGTAGTTTTCCGGAGGGGTCGGAGATGAACGAGCCGCTTCCCGACCAGGAGACATCGGTCGTGGGGGTGTGCGTTGGAACCGAGGATTCAAAGGTAGTACCCCAGTTTGCGAAGTGGGGGTCTCCTGATTACGACCACGTCCATTACCGCCGGGGCGGTTCCGTTGATTGCGACCGGCATTTCGGGATATATTCTGTTGAAATTGTACATTCCGGCCCGGAGAGTTGGAGGTAGTAGAGGGCCATGTTGATTCTCGAGCCATAATTCTACGAGCCTCATTTTCGAAAGTGTCGATCGAATCGCACCAAGCAGGAGAAATAGAGGCCTGGTATTTCTCGTGAATGTTCCTTAGCACTATGCGAAGAAGATCCTCAGAGCCATAAGGTTCCCGCAAGGATCGGTTCAACCGTAAGATCCGGGACTCAAATTCCAACAGATTCTCATATGGCTTTTGCCGTTCCTGGTTGAGAATAGTTCTCATGGTTCTCTCCCGATCTGCTGAGAGAAATTTTGTAGTGAAAGCATGTACGAACTGGTCCCAGTGGAAAGGGCAAGGACCCTGCTTGGCCTTGAACTCATCCAACCAGACGGAAGCACGTTCACGTAGTGACTCAGGTAGAAGATAAATGAGGTTATCAACCGGTATTCGTTTCAGAGGGACGTAGGTTTCCCGATCTTCTAGATATTTCTTCGGGTTTTCCTCATCATTGCCAGAAAATTCCGGCAGGTCCAACTTATACGACCCAGGGTGTAAAGGAGTAGGGGGCCGAAAAGAGGCAAGTAGCTTTTCCCAAGAAATGAATCAGGAATTGTTGTACCAGAAGGATTGACCATTGGAGTAGATGTTGTGTGATATCATGAACGCTGGATCTCTAAAGGGACCGGAAAACGCCCGCCTTCCACTGTACAAACCGAGTCCTCTCTAGCATAGCGTCGGGGGAAGGGATGGGGGTTGTGAATTTGGGAACACTCAAGGCCATACGGTCTTTTGTGATTCTGAATAAACCTATTGAAAAGAAATTTAAACGACCTTGGCCGTACCCGTTTTTTTATTTATTTTTTACAAAGCAAACGTGCTATAGAGAAAAATCTATTCCGTTTACCAGTCCCTTTAGAGATCCAGCGTTCATGGTGATATGACTGGCTGGCCCTTATCATACTGTATCTCCGAATCAGGAGCCAAAACACCGGAAGTAGAAGTGGGTGGGTCCTGACTAGTGGTATCCCTATGCACATGCCGGGGATCATGAGACGTGACGGAAGAATGACGAGAGCCGTCAATCCCGGACCAACGTCTCGTCTTGTCCTCAAACGGACCTTCTCCGGTGGGCAGTTCGGAGGGCACAAAGACCTCTCCTCCGGTTCCTGGCTGGGAAACTGCGGGTGGTAAGGACTAGGTTAATTGTGCCTGCAATTTTTGAAGTAGAGTAACCAAGGTATCTATAGAGGTGGCATTAACGTTCCCGGCCAAAGGCTGTGCAGGAAGTACCGGGGTGATTCCCCCAGGTTGAATAATAGGTTGAGTAGTCGGAGTGACAATAGATCCAGGAATAGGGCTAGGCACATATCCATACTGGGTTGAGGAGGCAGACCGGCAGACTGAGCCCATCTCAGTCGAGTTCCGACCGCATAACTATTAAAACTGTCGTAAACGAGTCGAATAAAGAATAAGCCTAATCGGTGAAGACCCACTCCGACAAATAATAGCAATTCCGGGACTATACTGGCAAGAAAATCAATTAAACGTAGCATGTCACTATTTGGTCGGATAAGTAGCATGGAACGAGCGGAATATCGAACGACAAGTAATAACAAGATTACGCGGCCTGGGGCAACTAAGGCACAGTTATACGCAACGTAGGTAGTGCAGTCACAAAATGAACTAAAGAACCACTACAGAAAAGTCACTACATCCGTGCCAATCAACGATACCAAGCCAGAGCCGAGGTTAATAATGGCATTTATAAAGGTGGAATTCATCGTAATGCTAAACCGGGACAGCTTAATGAAAGCAGAACGTTCACAAAGCCAATTCACAAAAGGGTAGCGACCACGAGGTAGTTAGGCCCGAAGTAGGCTTAGCGACGGCAAGTATTAAAAAGTTCCCCCCATGGGCCACCAAATATGTAACGGTAGTTACTAGATCGCACTACGCAGAGCATACATCGTGCTAAGAATATTTAAATAAATTCAATACATTACGTAATTTCTCAATTCTTTGTTCGTCGTGGTTACTCAATTTAGTACGGTTATAATTAAAGCTCCCAACTTCTTTAGCCTACTCAGCGAGTGATAATTAACGTCGTTCACCGGCGACCGTACCTCAACTGCCGTTCCCATGCCTCTTCCTCTCCTCTTATACCAATGAGAGGCAGGGGCGAGGTCAAAGATCAGACGCTAGCGCCTTCTATCGTCACAAGATGAAATATTCTTGGAGGTTGAAGTGGTGGTTTTTGTGAATAATTGAATAGTTTTGGTTCTTTGTGGACTATCCCTTTGAGCCAATGGAATGATCTTCGGGGTTGAGGGGATGTTCTTCGGGGTTAAGGGGATGATCTTAGGGGTTGAAATCAGTGTACTTAAGGTTGATTGACTAGTTTTTGGGGTTTGTGGAATAGCCTTTGATATGGACTGAATAGTTTTTGGGGTCAGAGTACTTATTGTTGATTGACTAGTCTTCAGTGGTGATGGAATGGTCTTTGGTGCCGAGGCAACGAACCGTTGGTGAAATGCTTCGCAACCAATTCTGGAAGTATGGCGCAGTGGAAAAATTAATCAAGTTTCTTGACCGAATTGGGCAAAATTCTTTCAACGTGAAAATTTACTTCAGTCCACACAAAAAAAATCGGCGTAGGCACGTTTAGATATAAATAACTGAACTTGTACATGGCTGTAATAAGAGTGTTTCTTGTCCAAACAATGTAATCCATTTTCATTTTCGACTAAACATGAGTTTTCATGTTCAACTAACACCGAACAGGGTTTTAATGAATATGGGCATTTCACCTCTAACAAGCCCTTACCACAACATGAACATTCCACAAAGCGATCTGGTGAGGCTCCAAGAAAAGGATAGACAGGGTTAAGGTAAAGCCCACTGCTTGTAACTTAGAAATTTTGGTGATCTTTAGACACTGCATGAGAGTAAGCTCGGACAGCTACTGGTTCGTTAGATTTTCCCCATTTTGTTGCCATGGTTTCAAAGTTGAAAGAGTTTGGGTAACAAATGTTGCTTATTAATGAAACCGAAGGCTTGTCAGGGTTTGTGTTGCAGGCTCTCTTAAAGTTTGAAGCTGTAATATGACCTCCTCTGTATCGATTCCAAAGGTTACTCTTAGCTTGACTTCTAGTTAATATTTCCAAGTTCTCTGCCTGTTCAGAGGAGAATTCTATGTTTGCGACCAGGCAATAGTCCAAAAGGGCTGAAAAATATAGACCTACAAGGTCTTTTTCAAAAAAATCGGTCATTAAAGGGGGTAAATTATTGTTCGGCAATTTTGGAATAAAATGTTTTCTGTAATTTGGCAAAATTGAGGAAATTGCTGATGTTGGGCTGACTTTATAAAGTCTGTAACAGCAATCGGAAAATTCATCCTCTTTTATCTGAGGAACTTCCCTCTGTTTTTTTATGTCCGTTTTGGGCTTTCTTGGCGTTGTTTTAGGTTCATCTAAGTCAATTGTGCTCTTCAGAAGACTTCGTTTAGACTTGGGGGTTGAGAGATCCAATTCACTTACAGGAGAATATTTGACAGCTTTAGTCACTGGAACTACCCATTTTACCCTCTCTCCTGTTACAGAAAACGTTTCTCTGTATCTGACAGCATATTCAATATAAAAATGATGTGCGGCTACATGTGTGCAACATTCGTCCAAGCCAGCTATGCAGAGACAATGAGCTGATTTGACTGACCCGCCTTCCTCGGCAATTATGCAGCAACAATCCAGTGGTTTGGGGGCTGAGGCGAAGTTCTTCGGACCTGAGCCTGCGGTTCCCATCCCCCATGGCATCATTCGCCATAGGATTCACTGCCCGATGTCTGCACTTCAACTGCAGCTCTGGCTTGACATGTTATGGGCAGAAACAAGCCAAGGAGTTTGTCCCGGGTCCTTCTATCACTAGGGCAAAGGATCTGCTTGCCCTCACCAAAAGCAAAATTAGGCTGGTCACCAGTCTCCTCACTGGACACTGCCGGCTGAATAGACACCTGCACTTAATGGGCATCGTTGATGACCCACTCTGTAGGTTCTGCCGGGAGGTAGAGGAAACCTCCTCCCATATCCTCTGCAGCTGCGACTACCTCGCGGCCATGAGGTTCGAGCATTTCGACATGCATACTATGGAACCTCACCAGTTCTCTACTGTCTCGGCCAATCGGATTCTCCGATTCATCGAGGCGACAGGACTCTTCGCAGTCTAACCAGCTCGGGGCACACAATATACCCTTGGTATCGGTGCTCGACGCGGCGACGCGTCACCCACTTCAACAATAACAATAACAATAACAATCCAGTGGTTTCTCGTTGAGAGACTGTGAATGCATAACCTGAACAATGAAAGTGCTTTAAAACGGCAAATAAGGTATGAATCGTAGGATTATAACTTACCAATCCTTTAAGGAGTACATTGGAGCAATTTTTAAAGCGTTTCACAATCACTCCCCGAACAAAACCAAAAATAAACTGATTGTATGCTTGCAAACTTTTGTAGTTTTCTAACTTTTCATGGGTGAATGGAGAAATTCCAGATATGAGATAAACATACAAATCGCCAAATTTTACAGCTGGTAGAAAGTTGAAACCTCTCCTTAAGCCTTGCTCCCAGCTTTATCTCCACAAACGTTTGCAGTAATAACTTTATCACAGTGGGTTTTTTCAATTTCATAGGGATAATTATGATTTATAAAAGAAATTTTCTCTTTATACCGTTTTTAGCCACATCGTAGTATACGATGAGGCTCTTAGTTTGACCCGAGCCGTAGTAGTAGTAACAGTAGTGGCCGGAGTTTTCGCTTTCGTTATCGTTATTTTTTAGCTTAAAAGAAACTCCACATTACCACAACCCACCCATAGGGGTAACTGGGCTCGGTTAGAGATTTAATATTAATTAAAAAAATTTCCGATCGCAGCTGGGAATCGAACCCGGATCGCTCACGCAGTAGACAGACATTCTACGCAATAACAGAAGTTACCAACTTCCTTTACAACTCTATAGACAAAAATCTCAAAACTATCGGAGTTTTTCTAGATCTAAAGAAAGCTTTTGACACCGTTTCACACGAGAAATTAATAACAACAAGTTGGGAAAACCAAAATATTACCTCTCCGTGTCAAGAGGTCTACTACTACAAACTTATTTACCTAGATATGGAATTATTTCTTTTTTTTGAAGTAAAAATTTACGAAATATTGAAGCAGTATTCCAAACATAGCGAATGTACAGTAAAGCAGACGACATTTTACATCCAATAAGGATAAATCTTGGACACATGGAAATCAGTCAAGGGGAAAAGAACAGGAAATGAAGTCTACGCTTCAGCTGTTTAGCCTATATTCTGATAGCTACTTTCACAACTGGTTTGCAGTGTAAACACTATCGTCTCGTCTCACCTCAACAATATTCTTAGTTTGCCAACATGAATGTTAACGTTAAATAACACCAAAGCTAAATTGTAGCTAGACGCACTAATAGTCAATGCGCACCATAAAGAGAATAATAAGTCTGTAGCTACTACCCGTTCACCATTAGCCCTGTTACTAACTAAATTGCCACCATGATCTTTTCTTCCATTATAAAATCTTTACATGATTATTTAAGAGTGTATTTAACTTTCGGCTCACTCTGAACCGTTGATGTCTCTTCATTTCAGACACGAAAATCAAAGCCACAAGTTTACTTCACCTCAGGCCTCAATTATTCACTCTTTATTTCACTAAGCCTATTGCGGATAATACTTGTTATACCCGCCGGAGTCTAGGTCTTAGTTTTCTTCATGAAATCTCTAAACCAAGGATTATTCTATATACAGATGTAGTATAGCTTAAGCAATATGTAAACAGCCATTTCAAATAACAATATTAAAAAAAATCTTTGGAATATCAAAATGAAACAGAGCTTTAAAGATACAAAAGTACTTAATGCATCATAATTACGAAAAATACTTCCACATATTCACTTTATATTATGGAAAAAGGGAATATTAAGGTTCTGTATGATTTCTTAACACATCAACACAAGGCTAACTGCTAACGCGACGCACTAGTGTAACAATGGACGGACACACACAGACAAAAACATAGACTGCTTTTTAACTCTTTCCGTATTAATTTTGAGTTGAGAAACAAGATTATCTTTAATATTTAAATAAATATAATTATTTTTAATTATTTTAATCTTCAATAATTAACATTAATAATAGTTAAATCGTTTAAAATAAAGTTATACCTATTATCATCTCACACTTTGCTAATATTGACGTTAAAAGTGAAGGGTACCCCTCTTGCCCACTTTCTTCAAATTTTGGGGTATATATACGATTCGTTTCCATTATAATAGTAAGGAAAAAGCGCAATTGCGAAAACCTTTGGTGGCGATCCCACCTTAGGGAGGCTATACGTTTCTCGTAACCCTAGCTGATCGCCGCGTATATCCTAAAACCAAACGATGATAATGGAGTAGAAGCCACTGATACAGATTGGTGTCTATGTGGAATAGACGGAAGACCAGTGGATGGTGGTGTTAGAAGCCAGTGTAAGTGCAGACTGGTGTCAATGTGGGATTGACAAAAAACAGAAGATGGTGGTGATTAGAAGCCAGTATGTACAGACTGGTGTCCGAGCGGAATGGACGAAGACCAGAAGATGGTGGTGATTAGAAGCCATTATGTACAGACTGGTGTCCATGGGGATGGCCGAAGAACAAAAGATGATGGTGATTAGAAGCCAGTAAGAACAGACTGGTGTCTGTGTCGGATGGACAAAGACCAGAAGATGGTGGTGTGAGAACTCAAGTAGAGGAGCCATTTCCGTGACTGTGAAAGCAGTTCGGAAATGGCGAACACGTTTGCTCCGATACGCAAACTGCGAACGCGGTCACGTGGGTGTAACAACGGACAGACACACACACAGACACCCAGACAGACACACACACACAGACACGGCCGTTACAGAACCTCTCCTGGACTACGTCACACGGAGAGGTAAAAATAAATAATGCAGGAATCAGAGGAATACCTCTAAAATGGTTCAAGAGTTACCTCGCTCATAGAGAGTCCGTGGTTAAGGTAGCTAACACGTATAGTAATCCTCAACCTTTAAAATATGGAATCCCCCAGGGAACTATTATCGGCCCAGTACTATTTCTAATTTATATGAATGACTTATGCGATTATAATATACAAGGAAAACTTACAGCCTTTGCCGACGACACGACTTTACTATTCGCAGGTAACTCATGGACCGAAGTATTCCAAAAAACTCAAGAGGGTATAGCTCAATTCCAAAGTTTATTAAATGATAACCTTTTAACACTCAATGTAAACAAGACGAAATACATTTGTTTCTCAGCTCATCTGCCCAAATGTAATGCAAGCTGTCATACTCTTGGTAATGTTAATTCCATAAGATATTTGGGTATTACAATCGATCAACATCTCAAATGGTCTGAACACACACAAATCCTTCATCAGAAACTACGCTCTTGCTTATATAAATTTTACGAACTAAGATGCTTTTTGTCAATAAATTGGCTGAGAACGGTGTATTTTGCCTTGGTGCAGTCGGCTATTTCTTACGCAATAATTGGTTGGGGCGGTACTCATGCCACTTTAATTGAACCTCTGGAGATCCTTCAAAGAAAAATTCTACGGATCTGTTTAAAACGTAATAGATTCGAGTCCCGCTCCAACCTTCATAACGAATTCAGGGTATTTACTGTTCGGCAGTTATATGCCAAATCAATATTGCTATATACTTTTAAAACTAGAGAACAACTGAAACCAACTAATATTTATAACACAAGATTTGTAAAAGAAGGGAACCTTACGAATGTACTACTAAACAAGGATATATCTCAAAAAAATATTATTTATTTAGGTCCAAAACTATTTAATATGTTAAATTTTGATTTAAAACTCTGTGACTCGTACAAAAAATTTAAAACATCTATTATAACATGGCTAATTAACTTGGGTATTGATAACTTATACGAGAGAATGGAATTCTAATATACTAATCTAATAACCTAATGTATAGTTTACTATAAGGTTAAATTGTAAAGCTCTCCCCCGGATTTGAATTTAAATTTTCGATCACAATAATACCAAATGGATCCTAGCCACGCACGAACACTTGTGTTCATGTGGCAATAAGGATGATGTAATTATTATTATAAAAAAATCAAAAATGTACTATTGAGAGGGCATCATTAAGTTAAATAAAAGAAAAAAAAAACCATAGAGACTTGATAGAAACTCCCAGTTTTTGTCCTTAAGTTTTATCTCTAAAATGTCGGGGTTATGTGGGGTGTGGTACCTCTTAATCTGTGGGGTCGGATACTTGGGCCGCCGTCATTCTTCCGCGGGTTGTCGCCCGGGCCGCCGTCATTCCTCCGCGGGTTGCCGCCTTGGCCGCTTCATTCCTCCGCAGGTTGCTGCCTTGGCCGCCGTCATTCTTCCGCGGGCTGCCGCCTTGGCCGCCGTCATTCCTCCGCGGGCTGCCGCCTTGGCCGCCGTCATTCCTCCGCGGGTTGCCTGGGCCACCTCCATTCTTCCGCGGGCTGCCGCCTTGGCCGCCGTCATTCCTCCGCGGGTTGCCTGGGCCACCTTCATTCTTCCGCGGGCTGCCGCCCGGGCGCCGCGGGTTGCCGCCTTGGCCGCTTCATTCCTCCGCAGGTTGCTGCCTTGGCCGCCGTCATTCTTCCGCGGGCTGCCGCCTTGGCCGCCGTCATTCCTCCGCGGGTTGCCTGGGCCACCTCCATTCTTCCGCGGGTTGCTGCCTTGGCCGCCGTCATTATTCCGCGGGTTGCCTGGGCCACCTCCATTCTTCCGCGGGCTGCCGCCCGGGCGCCGCGGGTTGCCGCCTTGGCCGCTTCATTCCTCCGCAGGTTGCTGCCTTGGCCGCCGTCATTCTTCCGCGGGCTGCCGCCTTGGCCGCCGTCATTCCTCCGCGGGTTGCCAGGGCCACCTCCATTCTTCCGCGGGCTGCCGCCTTGGCCGCCGTCATTCTTCCGCGGGCTGCCGCCTTGGCCGCCGTCATTCCTCCGCGGGTTGCCTGGGCCACCTCCATTCTTCCGCGGGTTGCTGCCTTGGCCGCCGTCATTATTCCGCGGGTTGCCTTGGCCGCCGTCATTCCTCCGCGGGTTGCCTGGGCCACCTTCATTCTTCCGCGGGTTGCTGCCTTGGCCGCCGTCATTGTTCCGCGGGTTGCCTGGGCCACCTCCATTCTTCCGCGGGCTGTCGCCCGGGCGCCGCGGGTTGCCGCCTTGGCCGCTTCATTCCTCCGCAGGTTGCTGCCTTGGCCGCCGTCATTCTTCCGCGGGCTGCCGCCTTGGCCGCCATCATTCCTCCGCGGGTTGCCTGGGCCACCTCCATTCTTCCGCGGGCTGCCGCCTTGGCCGCCGTCATTCCTCCGCGGGTTGCCTGGGCCACCTCCATTCTTCCGCGGGTTGCTGCCTTGGCCGCCGTCATTATTCCGCGGGTTGCCTTGGCCGCCGTCATTCCTCCGCGGGTTGCCTGGGCCACCTCCATTCTTCCGCGGGCTGCCGCCTTGACCGCCGTCATTCTTCCGCGGGCTGCCGCCTTGACCGCCGTCAATCTTCCGCGGGTTGCCTGGGCCACCTCCATTCTTCCGCGGGTTGTTGCCTTGGCCGACGCCATTCTTCCGCTGGGTTCTTCATATCTCTCATCCTTCAAATTTTCCCTGGGTCTCAAATTATACCGTTGAACCTTCGTAAATATTAGAATGATTAGTTTTATGCAGTATGTAGTTTTTTATAGGGGACTGTAAGCGTAGAATGGATCATAGTATCAAACTTATAACAAGAACGCGCTACATTGATTGTATACCTTGACTGCCCATTTTGTGTCATGCTTAGTGTCCCCACTTGCAATCTGTCATTACCACATTTGTTGACTCATATTCGTCAGAAATGCTGAGATAAAGTTGGAAATCATCAGATTCTGAACTACTGAATGAAAAAGTCATTTCGTATATAGGAAACGAGAGATATGAATAAACCAGTGAATATTTGCAGCTTACTTATACACCCGCCGAAATAGTTTTTTAACCCACCGAATTAGTTTTTTAGTCTACCGTGGTCGGTATTGTTTCTGCTGTAAGCAGCTAAACACGAAGGATGATATAAAGAGGAGTCGAAAGTAAGAGTCCTTGCCTTTGATATTCAAATAAGATTTAGTCAAATGATGCTGATTGGTATATGTATGTGTCGTGTAGTGGTTATCTCATGCGCTTCCCACCCGTAAGAACTCGGGTTCGAGACCCCGTGGGGGCGGAGAAGTTCTTTTAAGCTCGATGGTTTAAATTCACAAAAATTACCTCAAAGCGGGTTCAACACCGTGTATAATGGCGCAGTTGGTAGCGGCGTTGAATGACGGAGCTACAAAGATCAATATTCAAAGATGGTCGGTATCCCACAGAGGATCAGTACACGGAATTACTTTTTATAGTTAGTTTTTAATTCAAGTAAGATTTAGTCAAACGTTGCTGATTGGTATATGTATAAGTTGTGTAGCGGTCATCTCATCCGCTTAAAACCCGGAAGGGCCCGGGTTCGAGACCCCGTGGGTGCGGAGAAATTCTTTTAAGTTCGTTAGTTTAAATTCACAACTAAATTAGCTCAAAGAGGGTTCAACACAAGATTGGGAGATACGCAAAATGCCTGCAGTCACCGATGCCAGTAGCGGACACCTTGACAAAAAAGCACCAATAATCTTTGAATGGTAGGCTGCGTATTCCATCATTGCAACACCACTTTACACATGAAAATTTTACAAATAAATTAATATTGAAATATAAAAAAATTATAAAATACGTACCCTTTCTCAACTTTAAATAAAAAATCCTCCACACTAAAACATGGACAAACGGGACCCCATAAACCTGTGTCGAAAATGGAATGAATAAATACATTTTATTTTAATTACCTACTTCTTGGAAAAATTAATACTAACTGTAATATAATAACTAAACGCTTAAGGTCGCACTAAAGCCAGCTTTTGTTTTTGCAAATTTTCAAACCAATAATTATATTAATTATAAAAACAATGAAAGTGGTTAAGAAAATTATATTTTATATATCGCATTGAAATAAAAATTTATAATTGAAATGTATCTTTTCTTTATTAGGTTCAAATTGCACAGACGTTTCTGCACAAGCGTAATAACATCTACTCTAGTGACTTATAAATACCTATTTGACAAAATTTTAATTAATAGGCTAAAAAATAACACTAATTGTTAGGTAGCGATTTAATTAATGAAGTAATTATGTGAGTTTTTTAAATGAGCCTCATTTAACTAGGCAGAGATTTATATGCACCAATAACCATCGGCGCTCACTTCATTTCATTGATATGCGCATGCGCAAGGACCTTAAGAGCAAGTTGACCGAGGAGGGAAACATTTTCAGAAAATGCAACATTACATAAGGTCGTTGAATTAAATTAAATATTTAGAGTTTGCCAGAGTTCGCGAGAGATGTGCCATTGTATATTTCAGCGCAAATTCCTTTAGTCTTTCATAAGGTCTTTAAATTTTTTCTTTAAACATAAGGTTGAAAATCAGCAAAAACTAAAGTCATGTAAAAATGTGTCCAAGTGTGGTTTTATTTCGACCTTTAGTTATAATTTTATCAAGGTTAAAAAATGATAAGATTTCACCTAATCGTGGTAGATACACAAAATGCCTGAAATCACCCATGCCAGTAGCGGACACATACAACACACGGGCGTTTTTCAATTTCTCCTGAAGAAGCATTACACTTGCACCACTTTTACTGCTTTTATTGTTTTGACTCGGAATATCATTTTTAGCCATGTGACACTCATCAAAAACCACCTAATCAATTACTCATTTGGTAATACGGCGTGAGTGAAACGATAAGTGCATAAAGGGATAAGTGTGAGAGACTACTTTACTTCAATGCAAAATTGCTTAATTGCAGAGCGAATGCGTAGTAACATATCTCGAAAATTCATAAGCGGCTAAAAGTGCGCCTGTTTTTGTTATTATCAAGCTTTATCAAATGAATAAAATTTCCCCTATTCCAAAATATTACTAAATTGAGTATTTTTTTACCTAGAAAATTGCTACTTTTACAATTTATTACTAATTAGTTTGTTTTATTGTCAGCTTTTCCCACAATGCTGTTATGTTACTTAATTTCTACTCTAAAAAGGGGCGCACTTTTAGCCAATCGTGAAAATACTTGGGGTACTCGCGCCAAATAAATTTGGAATAATTTCGAAGTAAGGTTTGAAAGCGGTTATAACAATTTTCTCCGTTGCAAATTTATAATTAAATTTGAAAGTTGTCATTTTCATTCGATCGAAAATCAGGTCTGATATTTTTAGATTTAGAAAAAATATTGATTTATTTATACATATTTACAGCTATTTGATTTTTGATAATGTGTCAAGAAGTTGTTTTTTACTTTTTTTGACTTTTTTGGTGGGCGGTGGCTCATCGAAGGTTTCGTTCATGTGAAAGTTTGTTGGAAGCAATAAATTTTCGTGCAGAAATACGAGTTTACTCTCCTGGATAAAGACTTGCCAGCGAAGCCAAAAGCAGCCTTACTGGTATAACACTGTCAACCAATAATGTCTAGTACAGATAAGCCTTTTAAATCTTAATCACGCGGGTTTCGGTGGTGTATATCTAAAGCGAGACAATCATTTTGAACCTTTTTCCATCGAAATGGTCTATGAGACGGGTGCTATAGACAATCCCCTCTCTCTGCCAGATATGATGAAGGAATTTCACCATCCGTTAAGGAATTTTTGGAGCAGTTATTAAGGAACCGATTATTCTTTAGAAAGTCATTCACTGCTAACATCTTTAGAATTCCCCTTGTCATAATTAAATTATTTTTTTTTCTTTGATGGGCCTTAAATTTATTATATTATACTTCTTGACTAAACACATTAGCAATTAGCATTATTCAATCCTGTTTCAGTCAGATGACCCAAATCAACTAATTGTTGTTAAATAAATTGTAGTCAAATTTCGATTGTTTGAAAATACATTTTAATCAAATTATAATAGACTTATGAGCAAACTGATCAGTTGACAAATTACTCAGAATGAAAAATCATTAATATTTTTAAATCGTGTTCAATTGACAAAAAAATAATAGTTAACAAAAACTCATTTGCTGTTTCTGACCTTTTTCAAATCCCTAAGTTTTTCCTCACAAAAAATTGAAGTCCATAAAACTTTCAAAATCAAGCTGATCATTGAACTGGGTTACAAGATCAGTGTATGAAGTTTCCTCAGTAACTTGAGCACTTAGATGATTTTCATCCATTGTGTTCAAACAATCATCAGGGTTCCAATTAATGCTTGGACTTATATTAAATGTTATACTCTTAATTGGGTCATCTGACACCAGCGATTTGCACTGATTCAACTTTGTGTCAGGAGTATTTAGAGTCTCCGAACCAGATAATTGCTCAAAAGTCATATCATAAAGACTACTATGATCGACTTGTTCAGTGGTTGGTGGTGTAAAACACCATAATCATTGGGGGATTCCTGCTTTGCGCTTGAAGCGAAAGGAGTATTGCGCTGTTATATTGCGTAACAGCAAGGGCTCCATCATATCCATGGAAATGCTCAATCATTTTCAGGGGAGCTCTGTAAAAGTCACGAGAAGCAACTCTATCCAAGTCAGGAGAAGTAGCAACAGATTTGAGTTGTTCCGATAGGGAATCCCACATCAGCTTTGATCTATAAGAAAATTACCCCTATCTTGCTTTTTATATTAAAAATATTACAAGCACGCTTACTTTGACCGATTCATAACTAACCAGATGTTTTAACTTGTTTAGTACTTCTTGAAACAGTAAGAAACTATATATATATATATAGTTGTAAAGAAAATGTATTTGAAAATCTGACAAATAAAAATTAAACACTAAAAACCAAAGTAACTTTTTGCACAAGGCAACAATTTTTATTTTCTACAAACCACAAAGAGAAAAGTCCTAATTTTAAATTAATGAATTTAAATAAATATTTTCCAATAAATTTGTGCTCCCTGGTACCAAGTACCACCCTGCGCCACGCTCCTCGAAGAAATGAATGACATGACGAAGAGCTGAAAAAAATATCGATTTCTGAGTAACGTGGACTCGTGGAGAGGCGAGGGCCGCGAGAATCGGTGAATGGAGAAAGGAGATTTTACCTGCGTGCTTTACCAAGCAGGGGTATTGTAGAAGGGATAAGACACGTTAACTAAAAAAGAGCATTACAGTTCATTTGCTTTAGGAAAATTTCAATTTTGTCTTTAATAAAATAAAATATATAATTGGCGACTGAATGAAATTAAAAGATATAAAATGGAAACAACATTTATATTTTAAATTTAATTCGAAGAGTACGTTGAAGATAAATTATTCCATATTTTAATAACTAATTACACTCAAATCTATGAGCTGCTGCTAGTGTTTTTTTTTTGAGGTTTCAATTGGGTCAGTGGACCGCGGCAAGGATGCGATTTATCAGGTTTCAGTATGTGTTTAAACAGGGAAGGAAATGAGGTTTACTTGGGAGGTGACGGAAGGGGTGTTGGTGTTGGGGTCACGTCACCTCCGACGGACACGGGGCAGTCGGCACCTATAGGGTAGGAGCGCCGACATGTGTCTTCTTCCCTCAAACTTTGCCGCCCAGAAGTGCTGCTAATGTTCCTAATTCTTGTTTAATTCTAATTAAACTATTTAGTAACTTAAAATTGGACTTACCCTTTGGGAACCTCAAAAAACCAATGAATGTATTTCTTTCATCTATAATTGCTTAAAGTTTAATTATTAAGGCCGCATAATACCATACCAATCCCTATTGAATTTAAACTAATTTATAACTTAAAACTGGATTTCTACTCCTAGGAAACCTGAAAACCATAAAAACATTCTCATACAACTTTATTGAATTTATTTTTAATAATTAAGGTCTTTTCACTACACCAATCGCCAAACAAAGCACTATTAAATTAATTATTAAGTTATATATAAATTGCGCGTAACACGACGTTTGACATTATCAAAAATTTTAGACAGTTATTGAGACTAAAATTCAATCAATAATCGCAAAGTATTCAATTTTAACGCAATTATCTTTAATTCCATGCAACTGTTACACTGAAGCAGTGGTCAACTTTAAGCCAGGTCAGAAAGGCTAAAAAAGGGCTTGACTTAGAACGACAGTGGTAACATCACTGGTATCCGTATCAGAGTAGATCGGGAACGACAGTGGTAACATCACTGGTATCCGTATCAGAGTAGATCGGGAACCAAGTGACGAGAACAATAAGCGCAAATTTTTAGTCGAGAAAATGAGCGTTTAGCTCTCGCTTATGTTTATTTATACGTGAAACGAACGCAATTTCCGGTAATCTTGGCATACGGCATTACTATACTCAAAAGCCAGGGAATGAGTTTAAAATGCGCAATTATGGATTTGGGATCAAATTTATTTGGAACTGGCGCGGCGTACGTTACTCTATCGCGAGTGACTTCCTTGGCCGGTCTCCATCTCTTGCAATTAGACCCGAATAAAATTATGGCAGATGGACGAGCCATTGCGGAGTATAACAGGCTGCGTCAAAAACACAGACCTGATCTACCGCTTATAGAAATAGTGGGGTCGGAAGAAAAGAGAGGTACAAAAAGTCCAACGTCGAAGAGTATTTTAGAAGGTAAAGGAGAGCGATCTGATGAAACGGCAAAAGAAAGACCAAATAAAAAGATTAGACTAGGTCTTCAGAGTATAGACATTTTTCCCTTGAAAGGATTTGAAAATGGAGATGGAGTAACTTGCTACGCAAATAACGTTTAGCAATTGCTGTTACTGATTCCGGAATTAAAAATCATAAATAAAGGTCATAGAGGATCATTGAGCGATAAGCCTATTTTGACTTGCCTTCGTAACACTATTGAGCATGTTGAAAATTCAAATACGAGTTCCTGTGACGACGCTTTCGATTTGCGAACGGCTGTTGGTCTGCCTTTTACCCACAACCAACAAGAAGATGCTAGTGAATTCTTGTGGGTTCTGTTGCCGAAACTAAGCGAAGAAATGGAAACTTCTGACTCTAACTCTCTTCAAGAATTATTATGTCAAAGATCGCTTGCTCTTTTTAGACATTCAGTAGAATATTTCAAATACTCAAAATTGATCACTCAACACGTACTCCCTTCAAAATAATTATTGTTAATATTACACTTGAAGTATATTAAAATGCCTGGTTTCGAAGTATTTTTATGATGAATGTAACATAGAAAAATAAAAAACTATTAGCAATTATTTGCTTTTATTATATCATATTTTGATGATTTATTACTATTTTGTTCTTAAAATCCTTAGTTTTAAAATAATAATTTAGAGAATGTTTGGATCTAGTGTTAATTTTACGTAGGTCTTAAATTGCTTTAAGTTAATTTAATTATTGCTAGCAAAGATAAAAGCTTTGCGTTCCCTGGATTTTATTTATTTAAATTCCATCGGGAAAAACCCAATTTGCGGGTTTTTTGGTCGAATGGGATTGGGTTCGGTTGATTGGGATTCGGCGCAATGCTACTGAAGCGCTAATTGCGAATACTCGGCTTAACTATTCGTGATAAATCGGTTTGTAAAACAATTACCGAGTCCTTACTATGCGGCATTCGATTTGGAATGAACTATTCGATTCGGTATTTGACAAGGACCATATTTTGGCCTTCGGTAACCGGTTCGATATCCAAAAAGTGGTTTTCCCACACCCCTACTTTTAATGCATTAAAGGGAGTAACAACTTTTTCTTCCCGTCTCCTCTGATCTCTATGACGATGATAAACATTTCCACACAGATTCACAGCCTCTTTTGGCGCTTCCCCTCACAGTAAATAAGATATTTTTATGGTGTCTATGGCCTCTTTAAGATTCCAAGTAGTAAATCTATCTATTCGTGATTAGAGAGATATTATTTTTGCGACCATATTGGAACTTGACAGCCAATATTGACGTCACGTTGAGAATTTAGCAAGGAAAACGTTTTCAACATTTATCTTATATTTATTTCCGAGAAAACCATAAAAGGTTATGGAATTGGTGAAATTTGAAAACAATTTTCCTTTTGAAAGGGGATCAACAGTGGCCTGGGCTTTTAGTTGGCCGTGTACGCATAATTTCAGTCGAGTAAAAGGAAGAAACGTGTGTCCCTGTGAAAGTCTTGGTAAACCCTGCAGTGAAACACGCACGTGCGGGGAAGTCGGTAAAAAACAGTTTGTGTGAACAAAGAGAATTCAGTAAGCTACATTACAAGGTTAGATCTACAAAAGTATATGCACCTTTACTTGAACAATTAGACCAAGAGCCAGTGACCTGCATCTTACTTCATAAAGTACAAAAGGTCTGACCACTGGAATGAGTTCAGTTTTGATGCTCATTAATTCATTTGGCCGTCTTACGCGTCACAGCTGGGGCATTTGAGGGGGGCGGGGTCATGTTTGACCCTAATGAGGTATGATTTCTTACCTCATGAGGTACATGAATAAAGAAGGTGGCAAATGATAGAACTGGAAATGGCGATTCCAAATATATGAAATCTGACGTCATCAAAGGGGGCCATCAATAAATCAGACGGGGGTTAAAATGGTCGAATGAGGTATGAATTCTTACCTCATGAGGCACATGTATGAATCCGGTGTTGTTTGTTAGATCTGGTCGTTCTAAATAACAGAATATAAAATCTGACTGGAAAATACGCGGCTTAGGTTTAATCTGACGGCCTGATTCTTGCGTCAGACTATGACAACTTCGTGCCTCATAAAGCTAGATTCCCACTCGACCGAAAAAAAACCAGCGCAAATCACGCAGCATACGGTAGAAATTTTACCTTACGCTGTAGACTGTTAACACTTCGACTGAATTTTGAGTTTGAAGGTAGATATTTTTGGGTAACGTGAGAGATTAGAGTGATTTCCATAACAATTATTTCGCACTCTGAATTGGTATCTCTGTCCATTGTCGCTTAGATCGTACAAGAAAGTATATTTTCTAACCTCCTCAATAACGACTTCCTTATTAACATCTTACCTCATTTTCCGACCAAAAAAATACATGGCGGCTATCAATCTATGTAACGTATGCGTGCACTCTTCAAATTTATGACGTAGGCAGTGGGATAATTTCATTGGCTGAGACACCGGCGTAACGCCGAACACGACCGAAAAATAGAACACAACTTGCGCCCGGCCGAGCGGAAATTTCGTCGGGCTTGGCGTAAAGATTTTTCGGTCGAACCCCTTTCTGCCGGGTCTCCGTCGTGATTTCCGTCGAGTGCGAGTCTAGCTTAAATGTAGCAGGTGATATATTGTAAAACCAATCCCACTGATGTCAACTTCATTAAACTTAACTTGTTTGAGCGAGTTGCCTCTGTTTCTATCGAGGTAATGTGGTGAAATATTTTTGACTGTGATAAATGAGATGAACTTAAATTGGCATCATTTAATAATAGAGCTATTTCAATTCGGGGGTAAGGAGAGTTTTTGAGTCGGGGTTTCGTCAGTCCCCGCCTAGGTGCCTTATTGTGCGCGAAATTTAGCATAGAGTTTTGCAGTGGCCCACACGGAGGGAGGGTGACTATGACGATGAAACCCTATATATTGATTATCAGACTGATTTGGATGATGAACTAGATGACGTTTAAAATGTATTATTTTTGTATCTCTATTTGCATTAAATAATAATTTAACGTTCGTTGAATGAGTGTGAAATAAAATGTGCCTGCATAATTGAAGGGGGAAACGTCAAAGTTGGGCCTGCCGATAAACGGAGCCGAATTTGACCCTCCCTCCATGCGGGCCACTGTAAAACTCTAATCTAAATTTCGCGCACAATAAGGCTCCTAGGCGGGGACTGACGAAACCCCGACTCAAAAACTCTTCTTACCCCCGAATTGAAATAGCTCTATTATTAAATGATGCCAATTTAAGTTCATCTCATTTATCACAGTCAAAAATATTTCACCACATTACCTCGATAGAAACAGAGGCAACTCGCTCAAACAAGTTACGTTTAATGTAGTTGACATCAGTGGGGTTGGTTTTACAATATATCACCTGCTACATTTAAGCTAGACTCGCACTCGACGGAAATCACGACGGAGACCCGGCAGAAAGGGGTTCGACCGAAAAATCTTTACGCCAAGCCCGACGAAATTTCCGCTCGGCCGGGCGCAAGTTGTGTTCTATTTTTCGGTCGTGTTCGGCGTTACGCCGGTGTCTCAGCCAATGAAATTATCCCACTGCCTACGTCATAAATTTGAAGAGTGCACGCATACGTTACATAGATTGATAGCCGCCATGTATTTTTTTTGGTCGGAAAATGAGGTAAGATGTTAATAAGGAAGTCGTTATTGAGGAGGTTAGAAAATATACTTTCTTGTACGATCTAAGCGACAATGGACAGAGATACCAATTCAGAGTGCGAAATAATTGTTATGGAAATCACTCTAATCTCTCACGTGACCCAAAAATATCTACCTTCAAACTCAAAATTCAGTCGAAGTGTTAACAGTCTACAGCGTAAGGTAAAATTTCTACCGTATGCTGCGTGATTTGCGCTGGTTTTTTTTCGGTCGAGTGGGAATCTAGCTTTATGAGGCACGAAGTTGTCATAGTCTGACGCAAGAATCAGGCCGTCAGATTAAACCTAAGCCGCGTATTTTCCAGTCAGATTTTATATTCTGTTATTTAGCACGACCACATCTATCAAACAACACCGGATTCATACATGTACCTCATGAGGTAAGAATTCATACCTCATTCGACCATTTTAACCCCCGTCTGATTTATTGATGGCCCCCTTTGATGACGTCAGATTTCATATATTTGGAATCGCCATTTCCAGTTCTATCATTTGCCACCTTCTTTATTCATGTACCTCATGAGGTAAGAAATCATACCTCATTAGGGTCAAACATGACCCCGCCCCCCTCAAATGCCCCAGCTGTGACGCGTAAGACGGCCAAATCTATTAATGAGCATCAAAACTGAACTCATTCAAGTGGTCAGACCTTTTGTACCTTATGAGGTAAGATCCAGGTCACTGGCTCTTGGTCTAAATGAGATTTAAACCCTTGTGTGGTTAAAATTATTTTAGGTTTAATGTAAAACCCTTATGTGGTTAACATTATTTTAGGTTTAATTGTAAAACCCTTATGTGGTTATTTTCTAATGTTAGTTAAAGAGTAAGTAAAGACATTTTCCTGGAAAGGTTAATTCCTTCATTTTTGGTAAATATGAAGTGAAAAATGTTCATTTCTAAAGTTTTATAAAAATCTGACGAGCGGTTATTGAATTATAATGAAAACAAAACGAGATTTAGAAAAGGGAACTTTTGTAAACATTGAACACGTGCAATATAGATCTGACGTCAAGAGAGGTGGCTCCGTTATTGGCTGGTATAATGCATTAGTTTGTTATGGGAAGGCGTGTCTAATTCAGTCCCTCTAAGATAATATCTCTGACTGGATACTACCAAATACTACCGCGGCTAGTGAAAAACTCCCAGACCGCTTCGGTTTCCTACTAAAGGCGACCGTATGGGATTGGGATCATCGCTTCATCGGCTGACAACGCCGATGCCGGGCCGAAAGCCCGCGTTACCCCGCCGTCCCCGCGTATAACACGCTCGTAAGCCTTGGCGCCCAATTTGGTCTGTAGAATATTATAAACTACCCCAATTTTACGTCTATCAATTGAATTCGATAAAATTTCACCTTGGAAATTCAATTTATACTTTATACTTTATACGCCAACCGTGTATTTTTAAAAGGAGACTGGCTGCACTGGCAGTCTAGCACTATCAGTAGGAGTCGAGATACTAACTGGTGGGAAAATATGGAAAGAAAAGTACCAATTTTACTACTATCAGAGCGGTCTAAATCCCTAAGCTATGACGTCAGACAGCAGAGACAAATTCAATTCTATTTGGCGGCAATTTTAGCACCTCCTTTTTTATCAATATTTGAAGTTAATTTTTAAATATTTAGAGGTGGATTTTTGGTGAAAATTTGTTTTATTCTGAATGAGGACGTTGAAATCTATAGAAATGTATGATTTCAATAGAAATTTAAGGAGTAGTCAAAATGTCTTTACTTACTCTTTAAATGTTAAAACCTTTTTGTTAGGAACGTTAATTTTTATTTGATTATTTAAAGTTAGAATTTTGCATGAAGTGTGCATGTTATTTTTCATGTTATAATTAAGTATCAGAACCTTATATTTTTAGTATTAAGTAGTAAAGTCTTATTCTTATTTTTAAGTGATTTTTTATTAAATGATTTGTTGGCAAACTCCAAATCGGTTTCCCATATCTTAATTTTTACCAAACCCCTAGACAACCGATTGACCATAAGTTAAGTTACTCACTAACCCCAATAGTGAAAGTTACGTGAGCTTACCCGGGCATATGACTTTATGTTTATAGCGAAAGTTAGTTCGCCTTCATCATGAAATTTACGATTATCATAATATTTCGTTATAATTTTTGTTTCTCTAATTTAGTTACAAAAACCTCACTTCCTTCAAGTAGCACCAGCTATATTTGAAGTAGTATCTTTAGTCTCAACAGCTTGCATTAGGACTCAATATAATATTTATCTTCTCTTCATACTTTTCAAATGTAGTGGTAAGTGGGGCATTTTCAGTGGAAGTAAACTGCCTTGTGTCGACAAAGGCAATGACATTTCTATGAAATGTAACGACTTCAGTCGTAACCCCTGAAAGTATATTAGATGTATGAAACGGAGAATGAAATAGCCAAAAACCATTTCTATATGATTTAATTTAATAAAAGAACATGACTAGGAACATATAAAACCAACCAAGATTTATTAATAATTCAGAAACTTGTGTTGTAGATTTGCTGAGACTAGTAGAGGTTGGAGTCGCAGTTGAGGTTTGTGTTGCAATAAGATTTGGATTCGCAGTCGAGTGTGTTGTGGCAGTGTTGGAATTATCATCATAAATTCGTGTTTCCGCAGGGACTGCGATGTTCGTAGTTGGTACGTTGTGGTCTTGAGAACGAATCGTGTGTTGTTGGTATTCGTTTGTTAAACATTTTGAGAGTTTGGGTTCATATTTGGGGATCGAGTCTCGGCCGTTGTTATGATAGATAGTTCTGTTCACATAACGACATAAGATTGTGGTTCAGCGTATTCTCCGTTATTGAACAAGACTGAAGGGTGCCACGGTGACTTTTCAGCTCACTTTGTTGAGGATTATATATGTATGGTTGAAAACCATTTGTCGGTAAGGTCTGCTCTGCCGGTTAGCTACAATAGTCGGAATTATTTCACTATCTACTAAAACTACGAACACGCGTCTATAGAAGAATAAAAAATATTTTAGATTTACCAGTTTTCGTTGATCATAGTCTCAAATAAGTTGGGCATTTGAAACATTTCAGTGAACATGTCTCTCTTGGCTGCATTAATTCTTTTCTCGGTGGTTTTCTTCAACTGTTGATTTGCTTTTTTCATTTTTGACAAATCTTTTAGGTCCATTTCGTCCTTAGGGTTTTTAACTTGAGAATTTAAGTAGGCCTCCAATGCAAATTCGTCAACTGAAATACAATTTAACTACGACAGCTATTTTGGAATTAATATGAATGGTCCAATTACCACTTATTTTTAAAATTTGTGCCAAATATGCAGACATCTTCCATTTCACTAACGTGGTCTTGTCAACTACACGGTCTTCTGGGGTATGATTTATTTTATTGAAACGAGATAACGGAAATACATCGTGCTGCTGATCTCTAAAAAACAAAAACACCGGTTACCAACCAACTTTGTTGCTAAAAAATCTCCGCTGGCCAAAAAAACCAAAACCGTTTTATCGCTTATACTGTGAACTTCATAGTGTGACCTTGGACTAGCGGCCCGACCGAGCTTTCGTTTAACGGCAACCGGCGTGTTATCTCTTCACAACTCAGACAGAGCTCATAAGCATAACGTCTAGTTAACTTCTGCTAATCTGGACTTTGCTATTTTTTAGGTAAATATAAGTGTGCAATTTGCAATTTTTATTTATTCTCTTTTCTAGAGCTCTGACTGAGAGTTGCCTATTTGTAATTTTTGTTGATTGTAACGCGGAAAGAAACTACTCAATGGCAGGTAAGGTAATAGGCTATGACGGCATTATGTCTCAACTACAAAAAATGAATCACAATATTGACAGTAAATTCACTACGGTGAATGGGAAATTAGGCACACTATATACGGAACTAACCAATGTTAATACGCGAATGATAAACATAAAAAACTCGATCAGTAGTCTAGGAACGAAAGTGTCTATCTTAGAAAATAAGCTTCCTACTCTTGAATATGAAATCAATCTGCTGCAAGATAAATTCAAGGATGAAAGGGTAGATTTGAAAAAGAAAATAGCTAAGGCTAACTTTAAGATTGAAAACATGGAAGTTGCAGCCAGGAGGAACAATATAAATATTAAGGGTATATCTGACGAGGAAATTGAATCGCGTAACTCACTCGCCCAAAAAGTGTTGACTCTTTTCTATGATCAGGTACAGCTTGAATTTCAAGTCAAACAGAGCAATGTGTACAGGAGGGGGCCCTACAAGACAGGACGTAATAGATTTATAATTTTTGAAGCAGATACTTATGATCAGAAGTTAGACATATTGAAAGCCAGACCTAGGGGCAACGTCCGTGAATTTTCAGAAGAAATGGAAGTACTTATAAAATAATCCTTGGTGACTTTAATGTTGATATGTCGGTCCCGGGTAATGAAGCAGCACATATGATTGACCTGGCACTAAGCTATGGTCTTGATCAGTTGGTAAATGTCCCTACTAGGGTCACTGATTCTACCGCTACTATTTTCCTCCTTTAACTTTGATGTTAATATAAGGGTTATCACTTATATTGGGATGTCTCAGATCATTACCCGGTTTTAGCTACTTTTGATACGACCGACACATCTGCCGTAGACACCGTATCTTTTATGGGGCGTAATTTTACAAAAACGGCCATAGAGGGCTTCGCAGTTAACATTGCAGCAATGGACTGGAGTGATATATATAAAATTGGTAGTGTAGATCAGGCATACGCCTGGTTCCTAGAAAATCTTATTAGTCGACTTAATCAATACTGTCCAATTAAAAAATTCGTTAATAGAAATAAATCCAAATGCCAGAATTCGAACCTGTGGTTCACGGCAGAAGTTAAAAGTTTTATACACACGAAAAACCGCTATAAAAAATTAGCTAAGTCAAACCCGTCAACCGATAATATCAGCAAATACAAACTTTCCAGAAACCGTTGCAATAACATTATTAGAAATACAAGAAATAGCTATTTTCGCTCACAACTGCTGACGCAGAATAATTTAAAAAACACATGGAAAGTTGTAAACAACCTTTTGGGAAAAACTAAAAACAAGGCTCAAAGCCCCATAAAAATCACACCACATGGGCTTAATAAGTTCTTTAATAAGCCCCCTGTCCCCAAACCACATTAGGAAATATTACACATATTACGAACTCCATGGCCCTGATACCGGTAGAAGAAAACGAGGTCCTTACATCTATAAGCAAGGTACGGGAGGGATCGGCCCCATAGGCTGATGGGATAGCGCCTAAAACTCTCAAAAGGATAAAACTATATATACTGAAGCCTCTAACTTATTTAATAAACCTAACGTTAACAAGTGGACATTATCCGAAAATTCTAAAAAAAACGATAATTACAACCATTTTTAAAAAAGGAGATCCCACCAGCCCCAACATCTACCGACCCATGTCTTTGTTATCAGTAGTGGCCAAAGTACTCGACCAATGCTTTAATCAACGCCTATTAACCTTCTGTGATAAATACGATATTCTTAATTCAAAGCAATTCGGCTTTCGTAAGAATCTAGGAGTAGACTCAGCAGTAGCCAGAGTATATAAACAAATTATAGAAGGGTTAGATAAGGGTAATTATGTGGTAGCACTCTATCTAGATCTCAGAAAGGCCTTCGATATGGTTGATCACAAAATTTTGTTAGATAAACTGTATCGACTAGGAATTAGGGGCCCCGCATATGATTGGCTTAGTTCCTATCTCACAAATCGCTGCAGCCAAAAGAAGGTTAACTGCAATTATTCTGACTTAAGTTGCGTAACGTGTGGGGTTCCTCAAGGCTCAGAATTGGCTTCTCTTCTGTTTAACATCATTATTAATGACTTAACAAGTACAGTTGATAATGATATAATAACCCTGTATGCTGACGACACTGCGGTAGTTGACACGGATGCAAACTATGAAATTCTAGCTGATCGCCTCAATTATAATATTCAGCTGATTAGCTTCTGGCTGAAAAATGATAACCTTCAAATTAACACGGAAAAAACAGTATACATAATTTTTAAGAACAAAGGAACTTATTACTATATACACACCTCATTTTATGTCTCCCAATTTGGGGCAATACCACCGAATACAATATTAATAGGTTATTCCTATTGCAAAAAAGAGCAGCTAGATTAATTCTTAGAAAGCCTTTCAAAGAGCATAGCCTTAAAATATTGACGATAACTCAATTATACGAATACTGTTCCCTGGTGTTTATATATAAATCTCTGACAATTACAAACTCTAATCTTTTCGATCTGGAAGGTACAAAAAAATACAGTACCCGTATAAAGCCCCTCATTAACTCCCTTATTCAAGGACATCAAAAAAACTTAACTCCATTTTCAATAAAGGTGCAAAAATGTATAATTCTTTATCCAAACATAATGCTGTTAATTTACAACAATTTAAAAATATTGCCAAGCTATCTGTTACAAACCCTCGCTAATATAATTCCGGTGTTCCGTCTTCTCTCCCCCTCAATTTTCAAATTTTTGTAACATTACCTATATTGTGTTCATAATCATTTTCCAATTGTTTTGGCGAACTTAAAATTTTAACTTTTTTCAGATTTTCTTTCAGGTTTGATGCCGCGTTTACATACGATGGAATTCTATATCATCCTTGGATTTTTGATATGTTATAGATTAAAACAAGGGCTTTCAGATGGTTTGTAATTTGGTGCATATTTCAATTGTGGTGGTACCTTGGCACGGCTTCAAAACCACCATGTTTTTACTATTTTTCAAATCTTGGCGGTGTTCGAAGTCAAATGGCACCGCATCCCTTGGTCGTACCATAAATCTAGAAATTTTTTCGTGTTCCCCGGTTTAATTACTACCAGAAAGCGTTATCTTTGATTTATTTTAGCTTGGTTTTTGGAATCGGGAGATATTAAGTTATAGGCTACTTTTCGCGTTTGGTTGAATTCAAAGAGCACTTTGATGATTTATAGAAATAAAACAAAAAGTTCTTCACAAACTATTATTAGCTTAATCTAGGCTCTACCACCCATTTGAAGAATAAGAAAGGTTGTAAGGTTATATTTGGTCAAAATCGTTGGAATTGGGGGTGAAAAGTTTCCTTCCCCCATGTGAGGGTTTTTCAATTATTCATATCTTAAATGAATTTTAACTTGAACTTGGATTTCCCGATGAAATAGTCTATATTTGAACTGGTTAAAGTTTCCTCAAAATCGGTGATGGTGCCGTCGGGACAATGCCTGATTTCACCTGGACTGACCCAAAAAGTATTTCCAGTCATTTGAGAGTGCGGTTCAACTAAAAGGCTTATTAAAGTAATTACAGTTTTGTTCCATTTAGTTTGAGGCTCCAACAGATTCCGAACTTGAAATGAACTCACAAATGACCGGCAACTCTGAAGATCAATTAAAGCTAAGAAACGAGAAAGAAATTTTCTGTAGTGAAAACTATATATAGCAGAACGTAAAACGTTTTATACATCTATTTATTACGTACAGTCGCCGCAATTAAAAACTTTCTCTCTCGCGACGTCTTGTTTCAATCATAAGCCGCAAATTATTGATCTGATACAATGGGTATAAAAAAACGTATCTTATATTGTTGTTTCAATAAATTTTTTACTAAGAGTTTTTTTTTCACTCTCCACTTTCCATTTCCAACTGCTAAATAGGGGGTTTTGAATGATTGGGATGATTTTAAAGAGAAGGTGAACAGTTGAGCATAGCTGGTCCGAATTACCGAATGACATTCCAGTAAAGGGAGAGTGATGTCAATTGCAATTTTCTGAATACACGTCCCCCACGGAATCAATGCCTTGAGCCATATTTTTAT
This sequence comes from Phalangium opilio, assembly GCA_019434445.1. Taxonomy (NCBI): domain Eukaryota; kingdom Metazoa; phylum Arthropoda; class Arachnida; order Opiliones; family Phalangiidae; genus Phalangium; species Phalangium opilio. Next base: position 735,807 of record JAEQBA010002670.1, read on the forward strand.
GGATAGAGAACCCCTTTAATGTTGCACAAATATATAATCAACAATTGTGGAATGAAACTTCAAATTTTCCTCCGGTGAAGATATGGCCACGGGTGCGACATTCTGTTCCACTATGGTTCGCAAATGCCAGGGGGTGGAGAATGATTTCTATCTAGATTAGTGGGCGATTCTTGATGTCAGTTTCAACATAAGTCTGCACGAACGTTTGGTTGAAAACGGCGCATTTCGGAGAGAACCATCTAGAAATTCAATGGCCAACCAATTCCCTCAATATGTCACCCATTGAAAACCGCTTGGTGGAGGAAATACAGGTTCACTGAAAAGGAGAATACCCACATTCAAAGCATAGCATGGGTCACAAAGTGGTGCCTACATTTGAGGAAGTGGTTGTGTTCATTGTATTCAACTAATTGGGATTCGCCATAACGAAGATGACGAACCTTTCTCAAGAAACACTTTATTTACAATGCGAAATTAGCACTATACTAAAGTTCCACTAGTCTTAGCAGTGTATCCGATGGCAAATTATGGTCTTTTTGAGAATCAATGGAATCTGCTGAGCTGCACGAAGTATTAAATCCTTAAAGGTTAAGTAAGGACGCAATGTAGAGTGTGTATATATTTTATTGAGAACTACCCAACCAACATAACAAGTTAAATAAAGAATAAAGACACTTTGCTAATTACTATCGAACATTTATTCTTAATTATGAACATGGTTAGGATAAATACATTTATGCGTTTTCATTTTTAATTTCATTATGCGATTAATATTTGATCATCTTACCGTTGGCGTTTACAACCTGTTGCATTCTCTGCGGCATTGATGAAAACAGATTGTTTATATAATCGGGCCGCTCACCAACCTCTTCCCATGCGGCCTGGATGATGGTGAAAAGTTCGTCCTTATCATTGGGAATTATATTGTTCTGGGATACAATCCTTTTCATAATCGCCCAGACGTTTTCGATTGGAGATAAGTCGGGTGAATTTCTTGGCCAGTTCATTACATCTATTTCCGGATGATTCTCCTTCAAATACGCCATGGTTGCACGTGACTTGTGTATACTCGAATTATCTTGTTGAAATATAAATTTACCGTCCGGAAAATGATTGTCTACAACATGAGGGAAAAACGTATGTTCCAATACATCAATATACTTATCGGAATTCAGGTGCCCTTCTATTCGTGCTAAGGTGCCAATTTCATGTTTTGAAATATAACCCCACACTGGCACAGAAAACCGTCCGCTATTCCGGATTGAATGAATGTTAGCCGCATCATATCGGGTCCCTTTCTCTCTCCACACTCTTACGTGATGGTCCGTAGATGAACAAAATGTTGATTCGTCGTTGATGACAACTTCATCCCATTCGTTCCTCCAGTGCAGGTGAGCGCGCGCAAATGCTAGGCGTTCTTGTTCGTGCTCTGGTTTGAGATATGGCTTCTCCGCGGCGATACGACTGTGTAGCCCAACGTCACGTAATCGGTTTCTAATCGTTGTTTCCGACGCTTCCAATTCCATGATGGATTTTACAGATCGAACCGTGGTGGTAGGATTATTCACAACAAGAGCAGCAATAACGTCGTCTTCTTCTGCAGTGGTAAGGCGTGGAGTTCCAGGTCTTGGTTTGTCGGTCAATCGCCCATTTTCACCATAAGCGGCGATTATGAAAAGGATTGTATCCCAGAACAATATAATTCCCAATGATAAGGACGAACTTTTCACCATCATCCAGGCCGCATGGGAAGAGGTTGGTGAGCGGCCCGATTATATAAACAATCTGTTTTCATCAATGCCGCAGAGAATGCAACAGGTTGTAAACGCCAACGGTAAGATGATCAAATATTAATCGCATAATGAAATTAAAAATGAAAACGCATAAATGTATTTATCCTAACCATGTTCATAATTAAGAATAAATGTTGGATAGTAATTAGCAAAGTGTCTTTATTCTTTATTTAACTTGTTATGTTGGTTGGGTTTTTCTCAATAAAATATATACACACTCTGCATTAATTGCGTCCTTACTTAACCTTCAAGGATTTAATACTTCGTGCAGCTCAGCAGATTCCATTGATTGTCAAAAAGACCATAATTTGCCATCGGATACACTGCTAAGACTAGTGGAACTTTAGTATAATGCTAATTTCGCATTGTAAATAAAGTGTTTCTTGAGAAAGGTTCGTCATCTTCGTTATGGCGAATCCCAATTAGTTGAATACAATGAACACAACCACTTCCTCAAATGTAGGCACCACTTTGTGACCCATGCTATGCTTTGAATGTGGGTATTCTCCTTTTCAGTGAACCTGTATTTCCTCCACCAAGCGGTTTTCAATGGGTGACATATTGAGGGAATTGGTTGGCCATTGAATTTCTAGATGGTTCTCTCCGAAATGCGCCGTTTTCAACCAAACGTTCGTGCAGACTTATGTTGAAACTGACATCAAGAATCGCCCACTAATCTAGATAGAAATCATTCTCCACCCCCTGGCATTTGCGAACCATAGTGGAACAGAATGTCGCACCCGTGGCCATATCTTCACCGGAGGAAAATTTGAAGTTTCATTCCACAATTGTTGATTATATATTTGTGCAACATTAAAGGGGATCTCTATCCATAAAAATATGGCTCAAGGCATTGATTCCGTGGGGGACGTGTATTCAGAAAATTGCAATTAACATCACTCTCCCTTTACTGGAATGTCATTCGGTAATTCGGACGAGCTATGCTCAACTGTTCACCTTCTCTTTAAAATCATCCCAATCATTCAAAACCCCCTATTTAGCAGTTGGAAATGGAAAGTGGAGAGTGAAAAAAAAACGCTTAGTAAAAAATTTATTGAAACAACAATATAAGATACGTTTTTTTATACCCATTGTATCAGATCAATAATTTGCGGCTTATGATTGAAACAAGACGTCGCGAGAGAGAAAGTTTTTAATTGCGGCGACTGTACCTAAAGTTAAGGTTTGTTGCGTTTAAACCTCGTCGTTGGACTCTTTCTTTGCGAAAGCGCATGCTCACGTGGAGAACTGGTCTACATAAGCAAACAAGGTCAAACATTGCCCTGGTGCTGGCACAAGACCTTTGTCTGCAACAAACATTCTCCGCAGGTCTGGGTATTGGAGCACAGTTTCCAAAGACGCAGAAATTACTTTCCATATTTGTTGGGTCTCTATCACCTGGATCTTCCTTAGCACTTACACCGAGTAGGAAAGTTAAAGCTTCAGGTATACCTGGTGCTACTTCGAAGAAGAAACGCTCTAGTTTCTCTCGTGTGGCTTCACGCCCTAAAGTTTTAATTTGCTCCAAATTTTTTAAGCTAATTTCTTTCCAGCAGATGCGTCCTCTGGATTGGCTGGATCGTTAGTCTTCTATTCAAATTCCAAATTACCAATATTAAATCTAAGAACTTAGTTTATCCACTAAGTTATCACATCAGGAGAAACAACACTTCCTCCTACCTTTTGAAGCTTTATAACTTTTTTTTTCGGGGGTTTTCTTGAAGAATCTTGTTTGTTAGCATTACTTTTTGCTAGATTTGGTATTTTTACATCGTGGTTGGTATCCGTCGAACTCATCTATAACTTTTTCGAAATCATTCGTATTTATAGTTGGTACCGCATCCTTAGTATTTATCAATACTACACGACTAGTCTTTTCGCTCGTTTTGTCTACTTTCGTTTCCTTCGGCGTTGGATAATCTGCAGCAGATTCTTCACTGTCGGTTCAATTTCAACTGTTGGTCCTGCACCGCAATTGCTTCCCTTGACATTAAAAAATCCTACTCGACGAGTCGTTGCGTTTTTTTGGCCTATTTTCCTTTTCTTGGGCAGTGGATCATCTTCAGCAGATTTTACGCAAATGGGAGCAATTACATACAAATGTAACATAGCTTTGTGACTGCTGACAAGAGACGAAAACAATGCGGATGTTCAGGATTTAAAATCTCGAAATTTACATCTCTTGTCGCACAAAGCTACGTTACAAAGAGTTCTAACTTTGCGCGTGCTGACAATCGATACTAAAACAGAGTATATATCGAATCAGCTGCCGTCGGAGATAGGGAGTTGTATATCCTATACCGTGAAAACAAATCTCCACACGCGTATTCTTTATCCACCCACAGCCGACTCGATCACGCTTTTGGCTGCACGCGCTATAGAAGCCCGTTTAATCGGCCTAAAAACGCTTATCACACATTTTAAACCAAAAAATCAAAGGGTCACATGGCCGTCAATGGGAGGAACACCGTTTTTTGGCCCTTATTTTGAAAATACTAGTTTAAATATCTTGAAATTTTAATGCGATGTGAAAAATCAAGTTTGTGATTTTTTTCCAAAGTTTCAAAAGTTCATCTTTTTATATTTTTATTGTAAAAAAAATTAAGACGGAGATTAGCCATAAATAAAGGACTTAGTCTTCAAAAAGATTAAATGTGTTTTTTTCCATATCACTGGTTCGAATCTCTTGAAATTTTAGGGAGAGGCATATTGAAGGGTTTTAAATTATCATGCACTACCATCTCCCTCTGCTAACTTGAAGCAAACTTTCCTCTCATTTTGCTGCTCATTACCGGTGTCATTCCCTTGACTTTCAGTTCGTTATAACTACTATCATGAGTTTATTTATTCCAAACCAAAATAGAAAAAAATTGGATTGTTTTTCCTTTTGTGCTACTTAGAATTTACAAATGTATATAACGTTGTGACGTGCCATATCAAATAGTCTCTAACCACTTTTAGAAACTAGACAGAGAAATTGGGAATAACACTGATTATGCCCTGAACTATGAGAAAGAACAATACGTTTAGTTTAAGCTTCTTGAATCATTAGAATTATAGTCATGCTTTTAGTTCACTATCAAAAGTAAGTTGAAAAATGTCTTGTCCAAAGTTCATAATTCAGAATCGATTCTCTTTCAACTGAAATCACGTTTCTAATAATTAGAAATAGTTTTTTTAATCCGCGACCATCTTTAAAAATTGGCTGCTAGGATTGTATAAACGTTTTTACGGAATAACGCCATTACATTTAATTAATACTTAATTAATATTATTTTTGCCTATATCCTATAGCCATAGTTTATGGATTTAGGGGTACATGTTGGCATCTACTAAAATAGTGGGCCAAAAAGCAGAAAAAATGTGTTATGGTCAACGTCGTGTCACTTTGCCGTTGGCATGTATATATTATGCAATATATTCACGGAAATTTATTTAAAAGCAGGAAAATTAACAAAATTTTAATCCAAAACTTTGCATTAACACTGCAGTGTATAAAACCTAGTTTTGTTTTTATTGATTTCAACTAATTATGGCTCTGTAAATAATAAAAGTAAATTTAATAACTTGCAGAAGTAGAAACGATTGTCTACCATTGGGTCGAATCCCAATGGATCGAATGTTTTGTTCGACCGAATCCCATTAGACCGAATACCGCAATTTGGGCGGTTTTCCAATCATGAATTTTCCTTTCATTCCTATTTTTCAATTGAGTTTCTAATTAAACTTCTTGATATTGCAGCAAATAATATTTATGTTCACCAAAAACGGATTTATGGGATAAGAACGTCGGAGTTAGCGAATTCACTCCCCATCCTCGCATACTTTATTGAGAAACTTCGTCTGCTTATATTTTGACTCCACCCACAAATTCTGTATATAGCTACTTCTAGAGATCGAATTTGTGGGTGGAGTCAAAATATAAGCAGACGAAGTTTCTCAATAAAGTGTGCGAGGATGGTACTAGAGGCTAAAGCTATGATCCGACGTTCTTATCCCATAAATCCGTTTTTGTGTTCACCAATAACATTCTTCAATAAATTTTAGTGATTAATTTTCATTATTGGAAATTGTCTAACCTAACCTAACCTAACCTAAACAAACCTAACCTAACCTAGCCTTACCAAACCTAACCAAACCAAACCAAACCTAACCTAAACAAACCTAACCTAACCTAGCCTTACCAAACCTAACCTAACCTAACCTAACCTAACCAAACCTAACCAAACCTAACCTAACCAAACCTAACCTAACCTAACCTTACCAAACCTAACCTAAACCTAACCTAACCAAACCAAACCAAACCAAATCTAACCAAACCAAACCAAACCTAACCTAACCTATTCTAACCTAACCTTACCAAAACTAACCAAACCTAACCTAACCAAACCTAACCTAACAAAACCTAACCAAACCTAACCTAACCTAAACCTAACCTAACCTAACCTTACCAAACCTAACCTAAACCTAACCTAAACCTAACCTAACCTTACCAAACCAAACCTAACCAAACCTAACCTAACCTTACCTTACCAAACCTAACCTAACCTAACCTAACCTTACCAAACCTAACCTAACCTAACCTTACCTAACCTTACCTAACCTAAACAAACCTAACCTAACCAGACCAGACCAGACCAAAAAATAAAATTAATATTCTTATTAAACTTCTTGATATTGAAGCAAATAATATGTATGTTCACCAATAACGTTCTTCAATAAATTTCAATAAATACCTTTCATTTTTGAAATTGTCTAACCCAAACCTAGCCTTACCTAACGGAAGAGATCTCCCTCCCAAGTTCTGACGGCGCTCGATGCTGCTTAACTTCTTCGAACATCCAAATCACTTTATCCATTGCGCTACTGGAGCTCGGCAACTCAAGAAAACGCTATGATTTTATATGTGTAAACCCATCCCATTCAGTCGAAAGCTCTTCCATATAAATATTCCCATTCAGCAGAAAATCGCTCCTTGGGCTATAAATTGTTTTAAATTTGGCTACAATTTTAGAAATCTGAATTCGGTCCAACGGGATTCTATCCAATAGGAGTATACCGTAGAAACTAAAGTATATATCCTTTTATGGATCTTAATCACAAAATATATACGTCTTTTTCTATAGTTCATTTTCACAGTGTCGTGATTTAACGTTATTAGAATTTAATAGGCGACTATTGACTTTCCGAACTTACCATACCAGGACTCGAAATATAATAATTTCCATGCATATCTAAGTTTGTTATTTCTTTTTAATATACAAATGACCCATATAACAGTTAACTTAATAAAAGCACAGCAGCGGGGACTTTTATTATTGAACTTAATCTACTATTCAAATCTATAAATGTTTAATTGCCTTACGAATAAAATAGAGCACGCGTTGAAATATTATACTACTCATTATTCAAACCAAAAAAGAACGCTTAGTATCTTTAGAAAAGTATTCGCGCCAACTGTCCGCTAACGAAGACCAATTTAAGAAATTAGCCATGAATTTGATGAAATTTGAATATAGGGCGTCCAGTTTCTTCAAAAATCGGTACGTTGAAATGTTCTTCAAATTGTGTCTCCTATCTGAACCTTTATCAAAGAAGCTGTTTTTTACCTCTCCGTGTGACGTAGTCCAGGAGAGGTTCTAAAACGGCCGTGTCTGTCTATCTGTCTGTGTGTGTCTGTGTGTCTGTCTGTGTGTCTGTCTGTCCGTTGTTACACCCACGTGACCGCGTTCGCAGTTTGCGTATCGAAGCAAACGTGTTCGCCATTTCCGAACTGCTTTCACAGTCACGGAAATGGCTCCTCTACTTGAGTTCTCACACCACCATCTTCTGGACTTTGTCCATCCCACACGAACACCAGTCTGTACTTACTGGCTTCTAATCACCCCACCATCTTCTGGTCTTCGTCCATTCCACTTGGACACCAGTTTTTACATACTGGCATCTAATCACCACCATCTTCTGCTGGTCTTTGTCCATCCCACTTGGACACCAGTCTGTACATACTGGCTCCTAAACACCACCATCAACTGGTCTTCCGTCTACTCCACATAGACACCAATCTGTATCATTGGCTTCTAACACCACCATCCACTGGTCTTCCGTCTATTCCACATAGACACCAATCTGTATCATTGGCTTCTACTCCATTATCATCGTTTGGTTTTAGGATATCCGCGGCGATCAGCTAGGGTTACGAGAAACGTCTAGCCTCCCAATGCAGGGCTTCCACCAAAGGTTCACGCTAATGCGTTTTTACCTATTATTATAATGGAAACGAATCGTATATATACCCCAAAATCTGAAGAAAGCGGGCAAGAGGGGTACCCTTCACTTTAAACGTCAATATTAGCAAAGTTTGAGATGATAATAGGTATAACTTTATTTTAAACGATTCAACTATTATTAATTTTAATTATTGAAGATTAAAATAATTAAAAATAATTATATTTATTTAATTATTAAAGATAAACCTCTCGTGCAAAGAGAGAGATTATCATTGCCTCCTATATCTACCAAGGCCCGTGCATGCGATATATTTCCTTCATTGCCTCCTATATCTTTCAAGGCCCGTGCATTGTGATATATTTCATTCATTGCCTCCTATATCTATCAAGGCGCGTGCATTGTGATATATTTCATTCATTGCCTCCTTTATCTATCAAGGCCCGTGCATTGCGAAATATTCTTCAAAACAACAACAAAAATGGGCAGCTCCTCTCAGAAACATAATAATTTCTTTTCTCTGTATATGAAATGAAAATATGGATAATATTGCGCTCCTTCTTTAACGGTATGAATCCTTGCCTGTCTATTAATATTTTACGTAGGAGTAATACGTTTTTAGCGAAGTCTAGAGAGGATAAACATAAGCGAAATTGTTTCGAAAAAAAAATACTGCTTCCACTAATGGGTTTATACTCCTTGTTACTGTTGTATAGAGTAATCATGATAAAAGCTTAAAAAATACGAGAGGACAGACCTTTTTTATCCTCTTGTTTTATTCTTAATAAGAATATAAAACATTTATTTTTTGATGCTAAGATTGCTTTAAAAAAATCCAAACGGTTAGGCATTGGTAAAAAAGACAAATGATATTTTTCAAATCTAATGAGATAACACCCACCTAGTTGAAAATTGGCCTTTTTTATCCGCGGGAGCCATTCTTAATGAGAATTTCGATGCTAGTAGGTTGTCAATTAAACTATCGGTATATTATTGTTGTTGGAAATTGGATATTAAGTCAAATTAAGTGGTTGTAAAGAGCCAGCAGGTTTTTGCCACTTCTTTTTGTGAGTATTAGATTTTTGTATGTAAAATGGAGGAAGATAATGTTGAGAGTAAGGATGAAATGCGGAAGCGCAAAGCGCGGGAAAGGATGAGGGCAAAAAGGTCGACGTTTTCATTGGATACTTAAGTTTATATCATCTTCTCGACACGGAGAGGTAATATTTTGGTTTTCCCAACTTGTTATGTATAAGAGATAGTCAATTAATTACCCCAAATTAACGGAAAATAAAACAGTCACTTTCAAAACAAACGCATTCCGAACCTGACCTGTAAGGCTGTAGTCTATGATAGTTAATTTTGTAAGACGGTATTGAGAATAGGTCATCTAAGTTCATGCTGGTGCACATATATCCCAACTATTAACTCATATATCTAATTAAGGGCAGCAAGGTGTTTTTTTAGGGAGAATTAATAATGAACTTTAAAATTTATATTTATATTACAAAACTACTTTGTTTATAAATTTCTTTACTTAAGAGAAACATGAGGTATAGGGTCGTGAGGGCTCCATGGGCTTATGTATGTATGTAAAATTTCCCTCGTGTGAAGGACAACAGCACACACACACCAAAAATAAATACAATTTGAAATTATAAATACAGAAATAAAAAATGTGTTATCACACTTGATCAAATATGATAGGGTATGAATTGGGGTCAAATAACGCTGTTACCACAATGCGAACTGAATTTTACACCCAGAAGGGCAAATATAGTGGTAGGCAGCGCTTTCTCTGTAGGTAAAGTGTTGAAGGGCTTTGCCGAGACTATAGAGAACATTTGAGGTTCCATTGAGTGCATATCAAAATGCTCAAACCCCATAGTCGCAGGGTGGTCACAGTTACAGAGGACAGGGGAGGAGGTTTAATCTTTCTCCCGGCAGAACCTGCAAAACGCTTCATCAACAATGTCCCTTATCTCCAGCCTTATTTTTATGTTTTTTGGTGAGGGCAAGCAGTTCTTTTGCGCTCGTGTTGGAGGACTTCGATGCCTTTTTACATCGATAAATCATAAAATCATGGGTTTTTAATTCAACTACTACGTAAAAAGAACGAATTTTTTCATACATTTCAGATTTGCTCAACCATACACACTCAATTATGGGACAATTGCTGTAATATGTTCATACATTTTTTCGCTTTTTCTTTAGCAAAACTGCATAAGTTTTAAACCCTTATTGCAGGAGACATGGGGAATGAAGAATCGGGCTATGAAATACATCTTTACCAGGGAGTTCTTAAATCGTACAGTGAAATTTACAATATATTTCTTTCCCCAAGAGTTAATTACGAAGACCATAAAATAGATTACACGCAAATTGTCAAAATACATGATTCACCAAGAGATTTTGATGTATTATGTAAAACTTTACAATTTAGTGAAATAATAAATTTTAATGATAGCATTTTTTAAAAGGACAAACACGTCATATCAGTTCCCCTTCAAATTTCATTCTTTGAAAAAGTGAAAGATGTATTTATACCTTCTTCGCCGTTCGATACCAGTAACACCCTCATTGTAACTGGTCCACCGAAAAAAATAGTCTCAAATACAATGTCGTTTTTGGCCATTAATTCGCAGGTGAAGATTTGTTTACTAATTGATTAAAGGTTATAAGCACAAAACTTCGATCGTGCACTAGAACTGCATTGAAATTTTTCAAAAAGCTTGTTACGTTATTCACCTCGTCAGTAATTTTAATCTCCCAAGCAAATTGTCAAGAAGCTTGTGAATCTAATGTTGAATAACATTTGGAACAACACGTCACTGCTCTGCGCTGAACGTGAGCCGCATCCTAATACCAATAAATATACACAATCACTCGTAAACTGATTCCTTTTTCGCAGCGATTAATAATATATCACAGGAAGTAACTGTTCGCCTGATTTCATCGGTTTGGCTGTTGAGTGTCACGATCATCTTGTTCTTTTTGGGATGTTTCTTAAAAACCGAGTTTACCACAGAGACATACGACACCCTGAACTCATTGGAAGACGCCATGGCGTCCAAATTAAAACCCAAAATAATCGCGGGAAGCGCGGTCCACGTATATCTTAAGATTTTGGTAAGCTTGTCTTGTTGAAAGATTGAAAATGGCTCCAACTTGAACTATATAGGTAATATTGAAGTTAAACCCTTTGCTGTTTCCACTCCTTCTTGCAAAGTTAGTTTGCATCATATAATTCAAAACCAATCATTTTCAGGCTACTGGCGATGAAGGTGTCAATAAGTGGTTTAACAGTCTTACAGAGGCCAACTTCTGTTCTCTTATGGAACTATTAGATTTAGACGGATACATGGATGTCCTGTCTGGCGAATCGGTTCTAATCATCAGCAAAACCTACCTGACTTGGGTAATCGGAGAAGTGTTGACGGGAGATGAGGAATCGAAATAAATAATAGCAAGCATGGGTGGATTCTACATTTCGGATGAAATTCACTCTTAGTAACCAGTGAAAATCTTATGGGACATATCTTGCGAACTGATGCTATTACTGATTTCATTTCGTTCTACTTAAATTATTTTTTTAAATTTTAGCGTTTATCCGTATTTTGAACACAAGCCATACGCTTATCTGGACTTTGGTTTCATTCATCCCCTTGAATACGTAACTTGGACGAAACCACAGGAAAGCGTCTCCGAACTGAACATATCTCAAATGACACCACCATTCTATATCCTACTTATTCTAGCTGTTGCATCAGCAATATTCACTGCACTCGAAAAAATATTCTAAAAATGCAGCACAAATATGCCGATGGAAAAAACTGGATTTTTTTTTATTCGGTTCTTACATTTTATTTTTGGGTTTACTTTATTGAGATCATTCAAACAAAGGTCATCTTAATTAAATATAATGCTTTTAGATCACTATTGAAAGTAACTGGAAAAATGTCCTGTCCAGAGTATACACTATTCAAAATATTTATATTTCAACGATTATGAAGTTTTAGAAATTTTGAAGGAATGTTTCTTATGGGATTAACTAAAAAATACTTTTATAACCTGCAACCATCTTTAAAAATGGCAACCGTAAATGTAAAAAGTTTCTTTACGGATTATCGTCATTACTTTTAATTAATACTTAATTAATATTATATTTTGATATCTCCATATTTCATGGTTTTTAGGGTCAAAAAGCAAAAAAAAAAGGTGTTATGAACAACGTCGTGTCACTTTGCCGTTGGCATGTATATATTATGCAAAATATTCGCGAAATTTATGGTAAACCTGGAAAATTCCGGAAAATTTGCCTTAACAATGTAGTGTATAAAGATTAGTTTAGTTTTGTTTTTATCCGTTTGAACGAAACTTAATTGGCTTGATCAGTGTTAAAGTATTTCAACAATAAAAGTAAATTTAATTGCTTTTAGAAGAACAAACTTGCAGTGTATATAACTTAGTTTAGATTGGAGTAGTTTTATTTTTATCGATTTGAACTAATTATGGCTCTGTAAATAATAGAAGTAAATTTAATTGCTTGCAGAAGTAGAAACTAAATGAAATATCCTTTTTATGGCTCTTAATCACAAAATATATACGTCTTTTTCTCTAGTTTATTTTTACATTATCGTGATTAAACGTTATTAGGATTGAGTAGGCGACTATCGACTTTCGGCACGTACCATACCGGGACTCGAAATAGAGTCGTTTCCATGCATATCTAGGTTTGTTATTGGCTTTTAGTGTGCACTAGACCCATATAACAGTTAATTTAGTAAAAGCACAGCAGCATGAACAGTTACTTTTTAACTTAACCTACTATTCCTTTTTTATACATATTTAACCAACTACCGAATTAAGTTAAGCACGCAGTGAAATATAAAACGACTTATTATTCTTGTTATTCAAACCAAAAAAGAACGCTCAGTATCTTTATCAAAGCATTCGCACCAACTTTCCGCTAACGAAGACCAACTGAAGAAATTAGCAATGAATCAGATTAAATTTGAGTATAGACCATCTAGTTTCTTCAAATACCGGTACGTTTGAAAGGTTTGTGGGTACCTCAGCGGTTCGTCAAATTGTGTCTCCTATCGGAGCCCTTTTTCAAAACAGCGGTTTTTTATATTAGAGTTTGTCAAATAGTGAAGTTAAAAGAGTCAGTTTTAAAACGAATCCATTCGGAACCCGACCTGTTATGTTGTTATCTATGAAAGTTGATTTTGAAAGACTGTTTTGAGAATAGGTCATTCAAGTAAACGCTGGTGTACCTACATCCCAACTTTTAACTCTCTTATCTTATTAAGACTACAAAGTTTTTTTGAGATCGAATTACTAACGAACTTTAAAATTCACACTGAAAATCCACTTTATTTATTTATATAAGATCATAAGATCAACATGAGTTAAAGGGTGTTGATGTCCCATGGACTTATGAACAACTTCGCTTGTGTGAAGGAGAAACACATACAAAAGTTCAAATATGATATTATATACAGAAATAAAAAAATGGGATTTCAAATTTGATCAAATATGGTAGGACCTGAATTAAGGTGAAACAGCGCCGCTAACTCAGAGCGCAGTGAATTTTATCCCCGGAAGGTCAAAAATAGCGGTAGGAAGGGTGTTTAAATCATTCCCTACCCTGTAAGTGAAGTGTTGTAGGGAGTACCGGGTACGCGCGAGTATGTATTGATATTTTTAAGCCTTTTTTTGTGATTACGTGTACGAAGGAAGATTAAGATCAAAGAAGTCGGTGACCTGAATATTAAGGGCGCCATTGACAATGTTACAAAGGTACGGTTGATCAGCAACGCGGTGACGCTGTGATGGCGAAATTATGTGAAGCTTTGCGTCCCGTTGAATCATTGGCAACTGACCGCATCTATGCGCTAACTTATTGTTATTGTTGAAATAAAGCCCTCATCAGTTAACGTACCCAGATTAGTGGCACAGGTAGTAGCACACTTTTGAAAAGGAAATGGTGATAAGGAAGATTTGTTTTTTACGAGAATTTGGTTTTTAAAACTTCCAAGCCTCTGAAAGACGTAAAATGACGTCGATGCCGTTTTACATCAATAAATCATAAAAATATGGTGATTGTATGCAACTAATACATAAGTAGAACTCATGAAATTTTTTGATACGTTTCAGGTACGCTGAACCATTTCCAACCAATTATGGGACAATTGCTGTAATATGTTCATCACTATATTCGCTGTTTCTTTAGCAAAATTGCATAAGTTTTAAACCCTTATTGCAGGAGACATGGAGCATGAGCAATCAGGCTTTAAAATACAGCTACACCAAGGAATATTTAGAACGTGCCTGCAATGTCAAGTAGGAATTTCTTTCATTAGGCAGTTACTTTTACAATATATATTTTCTCTCGAAGAATTAATTTCGAAGACCATGAATTCCGACTGCTCGAACAATTTTGAGCGTCACATACTGGTTCATAAAAAGAATTTTAATTTGATAAAGGGAGAATCAAATTAACAGACAACCATTTTGAAACGCTATAGATTGGTAAATCACGGAGAAAATCATTAATGAAACTTACCGAACGTTTTCTGTTCATTTTATGTGAGTTTAGGAAATTTAGAAAGTTGACCAGAAAAGATTTTTACGCTACTTTCTCATACACGGAAAGGGACTCTTTCGGACTAAGAGGATTTATACCAATTATATCAGTAGGCAGGCTCCTTCACTAACAAAGTGCAGTACCAAGTAGCCTGGCCTACTGGTGTAAAAGATATCAATCCTCCTAAACTGAAAACTATTTGTTATTAAACCTTTAAGAGCTGTGAGGATCATAACTGCATTCAAAATGAAAGCGGGCGCGCACTGCGGTGCTGAAAGCGCACATGATGACTATTGTAGTCAACAATTGGTTATAGGTTCGAAATATAAAAATAGAAGCTTCGTTTGTAAAAAAAAGGGATATGCTTAGCTTAGCGCGGTAACTTTGAGAGTTTAAATGTAATGGAACGATTTTGGTATTTTTTATATATACTGATTTTGATCTTCTTTTATCAATTTAAATCGATTAAAAAGGGTTGTCTCTTTAAAGGGTTCACAGAAGCTCTTCCAAAATTAATATTTAACTTGATTTGTTTAGAAGGTCCATCCGAATATATTATTGAGGTCTAGGGTTTCCGAAGAGGGAACCAGACAATTTTATATCAGAGAGTGAACATAAGAAAAGGGCAAAAAAGGTTAAGTTGACTGACCCACAGCAGCTAGCATATAAAAGGGGGTTGGTCGACTTAATTTGTAGTAGTGCCTTACCATTCTCTCTGGTAGAGAGTGATGGATGGAAACGTTTTATGACCACTGTTGCTCCTGAAATCACTGTACAGTCTCGTGGCACAGTGGTTAACGATTTAATAACAGAGGTGAAACAATTAAAGTCTAAAATTAAAGTAAGTGATGATTAATAGTCATTACATTTGCGTTTAGAATAATTTTGGAATCATTTTATTATGAAAGAATCTTCTGTCTGGAATTCAGAAGAAAACTTCGCACATTACGTTAGATATGTGGAGTAGCCGCCAAAGACAATCAATTATGGGCATAAGATGCCAGTTTATCAACAAAAGCTGGCAATTCCATAATATTTTGCTGTCTTTCACTAATTTCCCAGGGAAACACTCTGGGGAAGCCATACTCCAAAAAATAAGAGAGGAGCTGCTCGAACCAAAACGCATATCAGCATTTTTAACTTTTATTTCGGTTAGTTTCCTATTATAATTGTTCCCTATTTTAGGTGCCTATACTTCTCCACCGCTGATGAAAGAATACACAAAATTCAAGTGCCCTTCTAGAAATAGATCAGAAACCATATAAATAGCCGCTGCTCTCATGGAAAATTCGCAATTGGCTTCACGCAGCACTTCAATGGATTTCCCAAAACCATATACTCTTTTTGGATCGTTAGGCTTGTTTCAATCGGATTCTGACAATTTGAAGAGGACAGTAAGGCATGATGTGCAATCCTAACTGGTAGAAGCCAGATCAATGCAGCCAGACGTAGCATTGGATTATTGGAGGGCAAAAGAAACTTATTTTGGCACATAAGCTTTGCTGGCGAAACGATATTTTTCAGTTCCAGCGACTTCAGCAGATGTGGAAAGATTATTTTCAGTAGCTGGGTTTATTTTGCGGGCGAGACGAAGCAGTTTAACAATACAACACGTATCAGAAATCCTTACTTTTAGAGAATATGAGCAGATTAGTGAAAATTAACGCGAAATAATTTGTACAAATTGCGTTGTAACGGATCCCCCTCGGAATAGAACTACCGGCCGGTCGTTGGGGAGGGTTCGCGTTACAAGTCCCGTAGGTTCAATAGCGCGGGGAGTTTGTATGCTTAACTTTAAACTGTCACTATCGTCCCGTTAGGGAATCTTATCTAAAGAAAATAAACATACCTTGTGTTGCTCCTTGAATAAATTTTATTAATTCGACTTCTTTTTAAACTTCAAAATAATCCGATCCAAAGTTGGAAATCGCGGTAATTCGCGGAGTACAAATCGTTTAGTTCTCGAAAATACTTTAACCCGAACACTGACCCGTGCCTGGTCCAGTGAGAACCAAAAGATGAACTAACTTTTAGGAAAAAACCGGCGTTCCTTTTCGCTTCGGTTTTATTTTAGAACGGGGGTTAAGGATAGAATAAGAAAAGAGGAGGAGCTTAGATGGCGACGGGCTGAACATAGTCCCAAAGTTGGACAAGGGTGCTCAGCCCTCCGTCATCGTCTGCAACGGCTTCAGGGATGAGGCCGCTGCAGCGTTAATTATGGTTTGTTCCTATAATGAACTTGTAACGATGTCTGAAAATTTCCTCTCAAAGCATAATTTGTTTCTTCTTTTTGAATTTGCTTTCTTTTTGCTATTGATTTCATGTTAATTTTATGTTTACTATCTTGTTTTTATTTACCTTGACGTAATCCTGTTGGAATATTTAAAATTTAACAAACTAGTTTCTAATAGATTTCAAACTCAATGAAACAATGCCAAATTAGGAACTATTCAAAAAACAGTTTGCGGATCCTACCTTGAGGAACTCAACCAACTCAGTTCAAAAACTTCCCCTAGTTTAACTGATATCAACAATGTAGTTTCCGAGTTTGGTCAAATTCCCAAGGAAGTGTGACTGTGCATGAAGATCAAACAAACAAACCCTTGAAACCACATTAATACAGAGAAAGGACCATCATCACAATAATTGTCGCTTCTCTCAAGTTTCGTTTCAATCAACGCTTTTTACAAATATGGTACTAACATCTTAATTTTATAGAGGTTTAAAGGGTTCCAAAAGTTGCTTGCAAACCCTTTTAGTCGATCTCTCTTTTAGATTTTTCGTAGTCGTAGGGCATGATAGGTAGGCCTAAAGAATTTTCCCTTTCCTTTTTCAAGCAAGTTTTCTTCTTTTTAAAATGACGCGTGAAAAAATTTCAATTTGTTTTCAAGCTTAGAGGATAGGCAACTCTATCTCCGCTAATTCAATATATACTCTGTCCTGACAACAGACGAAACAAATACCGATTTTCAGTATTTAAAATCTCGAGATTTAAAATCCTAAAATCGGTGTTGCTTGCGTCTGTTGTCAGCACGCTCAGAACCACGTTTTAGATTATCCCTAACCCGCTCCAACATAGAGACCTAACTTTGCGCGTGCTGACAACCGACGCTGGAACAGAGTATATATACTACAGGTCGGGTTGTTGAAAAGTCAAATGAACGAACGGCAGAAAAGCTATACCAAATTCCCCTCCGCGGGTGGGGGAAAAACTCAGGAGCTGGCCTACTAATCCGAATCGTGAACTATTGCAAACGAAATTCCTTATTTTCGGTGATTACGATTATTTGCGGTGATTACTATAGTCTTTATCCCACTGATCTCCCCTTAGAAAAGATAAAGGTACGCCTAATCTTCAAAATTACGCATAATACCCACAAAACTAATTTGATTATGAACTAGCCAGTTATCCACCCCAAATAGCATAGTCTCTCTTGTCATTGCTTGAAGTCTGCTAACTCTCTATTCAAACTAATCATTTGTTCAGAAGTTCAATCAGGTGAATTATGAAATAGTGACTTGCCCCTCGGAAAATTCAACTTAGCTTCATTTGCTGGTATTGTATTGCTAAAATTTCTTTAGGTATGATTGTGGTAAATAGTTTCAAACTGGTCCATTGCTCAAACAACTAAACTTTGGAAGTTGGATGAATTGCGAAAGCTTAGCCGCGTTCCTTAAGTTAAGCGCCATCACTGCGTAAACCATGAAGCTATAAATTGCTCAGAAAAATGTGCTATTAAATATCATTGCAAATTATATATTTTTAACTATTACTGTAATTTTGCGCTCTTAAAAATTATGATTTATTATCTTACATTTATTTTATTTCTAAAAAGTGGCTGATTTATTCTTCTTTATTTTACCTTCGCTAACCTTATCCCTCCACATAAAAGAAGGGAGTGTGGGTTCCGAAGAAGGAAATCTTCTCGACAAAGAAGGCACTCTCACCTCTCTAGTAATTTTCCCTCTAACCATAGTAGGTTTCGTTCAAAAGAAGGTAAACTCTCCTTCAGAGGCATGCGCCTTCTTTTCCAAAGAAGGGAAAAAATTCAATTGAGGAGGGGGACCCCACTTCCAACCCTAGACCGTCCGCCTCTCAGAGTTACTCACCCCCTTCTTATATCTTACGCTTCCAACTCTTGGGCGGGTAAGGGAATGGTGAGAATTTTTGAAGCGCCTTATGAGAAGGTGAAGTTGGATTTGGTGGTGTCGCCCTCTGCATCAAAGAAGGGGAAGGTTGGTCGCGGGAAGAAATCGCCAAATTCCCACCACTGATAAGCTTGCGTCGTTATGCGCGTGATCGAGTGGGCTGTGATCAAAGGCTCGAGGCCGTTCAGGCTTGGGTTTCCGCTTCGGCATTGGCTTACATGAATGTAATAGTGAGCTCAGACTGGGATAAGGTTGATCGAAGACGATCGAACGCTTGAAGGCAAAGCCCTTCTGGCTTGGGTTTCGGCTTCGGCATTGGCTTACAAAAATTAAATAGTGATCTCAGATTGGGATAAGGTTGATTGAAGCCTTGAAGGCGATCGAAGGCTTGCAGGCGAAGCCCTTCAGGCTTGGGTTTCGGCTTCGGCATTGGCTAACAAGAATTAAATAGTGATATCCGATTGCCATTTTTCAAACAAAAATTTCAATAATTTAGCCGAATACCGTGACATTATAATTAAAATAAGCCGGGAATTTTAAATTTTTCTCTCTAAGCCAAAATAAGCTAGATTGCACCGTTTGTATCAATCACTGTTGCTTTGTATTATGAATATATTATTTTCACCTATATCCAAGTGAATACATTATCTTCACGTATAGCCAAGTGAATACATTATCTTCACGTATAGCCAAGTGAATACATTATCTTCACGTATAGCCAAGTGAATACATTATCTTCACGTATAGCCAAGTGAATACATTATCTTCACGTATAGCCAAGTGAATACATTATCTTCACGTATAGCCAAGTGAACGCATTATCTTCACGTATAGCCAAGTGAACGCATTATCTTCACGTATAGCCAAGTGAACGCATTATCTTCACGTATAGCCAAGTGAACGCATTATCTTCACGTATAGCCAAGTGAACGCATTATCTTCACGTATAGCCAAGTGAACGCATTATCTTCACGTATAGCCAAGTGAACGCATTATTTTCACGTATATCCAAGTGAATACATTATCTTCACATAAATCCAAGTGAACGCATAATTTTCACGCATTTGCGGAGCAAACGCTGATAAAGCAGCCAACTAAGCCAAGCCCCACTTTTTGTTTGTAGTTAAATTATTAAAAAACATTAACATTTTAATTACAAATTTGTTTAAATATAAAGTATAGCCTAAATTACTCAGCGATTGTGAAGCTAAGGAATTTAAAAAACCAATAAAACCCGGGTGTTTCGAATCCTGGTACAACAGACCAACAAATTTTACCAATGTTTAATACTGGTGTAGACTTTGAAGCAAAACTAGTTTCATGATCTCATTACCTATTATCGATCTGTTTTTCACCCGACACTTCCAAAATGAGATTTTAGGACTAATTAACAGTAGAACTGAAAAATCTAGCCCGTAAATGTGAAAAGAGAGTGCAGGGTGACTTAGCTATTCGTTGTCTCAATGGCATCTATAATGGTGTGTTTTACTAGCGACTAATTTAGGGCCGGACCCAAAAACCACATTACTACCCTGACTTAGTGTTTATACTAGAGATGGCCGATACCAGGTTTAATTCGATACCAAACGATACCGGTGCAACATGAACCGATACCGATATTTACTCACTATGATCCAAAACCCGATGCTTCAACCGATACCGATATTTTTAGTAATACAGTGCCATTTACATATGTATTAAAAATACTAAGAAATAATTATGGAGTAATTTCATGAATTATAATACCAATTACAATGTTTAAAGGTACTTCAAAAAATAATATCACGGCTTATTGACATTAATTGAAATGTATTATCACTGAAAGACCTAAAAAATGTTATTTAAAACCATATAACGCATTTGAAACGAGTATCGGTTTAGTATCATATTAAACCAATCGATCCCAAGTATCGGTGCCAATATCGATATGGTATCGGAACCGGTTCATCCTTCGTTTATACTTATTGTCTGCCTCAACAGGGGTCACCTCATCTAACGTTTTGAGAAACAAAGAAATGAGGGGTGGAAATAATGGTTCTCTCTTAAATTCACCATCAGTAAAGTATTTCTTTGGGTGTCATGCTTATAGATATAATGATGTAGAACTCTTAAATGATTTCGATGCATTAGTTCAGCTCAGTTCAGTTACCGAAAATCGATTAGATTGTCGGCCTCAAATAGTTAACCCACCCTACTACATAGTCTGAATTTATATTCGTGATAACACAAGATTGGAATATGACATGATAATAGCGTTTCTGAATTGCTCTGTTAAAGGGGTACTTTTGAAATTCAGTACTTAACTCGTAATACAAATTCATATGACATCCATTGTCAATCTACAGTAGCAAAATTTATCGAAGGAAATAGTATACTTTAATATAAATTATCAGAGCGACTTCGATATACGTACTTCGTGTCTACTCTCTTCGATGTTTTTCTGCTGATCAAATCAGTTCAACTCATCAATACGACCCTTAAATTTTAGTCTCGATGACCTAGCAATCGAAAAATTATAACATTTTATTCAGATCAATATTATTTCCTGGACCGTAATGTCAAACAATTGATGTAGGCTTTAAAAGCTGCCAATTCCTATGGAACAGTTTAAGGTGGTCAGTAAATTCGGCCCATACTGAATATTGTGAAGACTGCCACATTACTATATTATTGGGTAGTGATGGCTTATTTTCATCTCCTTGCAGTTGCTGATTAAAACATTTTCTCTTGAGTGTCAGGTGCTGAATACAAAAAATTCAATAAGTACACTGTTATCGAAAAGGTTCAATTGTGGTTCAATGATCAAAAAAATCGTAAATGTTAATTTTCATGTGGTGGTTCAATAGTCGCTCATGACTGAACCATCGGAGGCTCATTTGTCAAAAATGATTGAATAAATCTAAGATGGTTCAGTTATCGTTCAAGAATGAGACATAAGTATTTAATTTTCCAAATATGGTACGAGATATAGAGGGTAACGAAATTCTTTTAGGATACACGATGGCAGTGTACTCAGTAATTACAAACTGTAAAGCCAGTATTGTCTATAATGATATTGAAATATACGACCAAACAAGTACGATTCTTACAAATATATCGGTTCATTTAAGTATCTCCTTAACCACAACCCAATAACGATTTTTACCGTACTGGATGTTAATAGTCCACCACTAACAATCCAATGTTACATACGTATTTAACGTTTATAATCTTGCAAGACTCCCAAAAGCGAAGACCGAAAATATTTCAGCTGGAAATTTCTCAACACTGAATTTGAGAAAAAAATGGAACTATCAATAGGGTTTTCCATTTTTGGTTCAAAAGGGGGTATAAAGCAATTTTCGACAATCATTTCTGTGCAAAACGAGGCATGCTCGTTCCCATGCCACCCCAAGCTCGCTAATTTTAAAGTTACAGGGAGCAACGAGGGGTAACGCCATTTCGCGTTCGCGATATGACCGTTACAAAACTTAAGCTAAAACCTGCTTTTTTCCAAAACAGCAGACGCTATTTCTAAAACAGCAGTTTTGAACAACGCCGCTGTTTTTATGGAATCGTGGTTGCTATTTTCTGCTCATCATCGACTTCAAAAATTTCATTTAAATACTTTTTTAAAATTGAAAAAAGCATGTAATGCTATGAATATTACAAATCCGTTGTATTAAACACGATAGAGTAATTAACTTTCTGAAGTCTAATACTTTGGCCTGCTGTATTGAAATAGTAGGCCTAATTACAAGTGAGATTATAGACTTAAAGCTTAGGCTTCAGACCAGTAAGTTAACTTTTGCTTAAATACCCTTTAACATTGTTTAATTTTAGATAGACTCATAGTGCCATGATAATTGTTATTCTTAACGTTCTATTAATCAAGCCTTCTGGTCAATTGCTGTGCAAAAAAGTTATCATATATTTCGCCAGAAGCAAATGAACCTTTGATTTCGCCTTTTTTACATCACCGGGAAAACCAGAATATTTGAATACAAAATATTTTGACAAGATTACGGAGATGTCTGATTCAAATATCACCCTAAGAATTGGCATATCCAAGGTAAGAATTTTGTTGCATAGGTTTGCCTTAAAGAAAAAGTTCAGGTAGCATAACCTTATACCTTAAATTAACGGCCTTTTTCAAAATTTAAAAGAAATTAAACATTTAAAAAAGTCTCTTATTACAAAACAATTATAATTTAATTGGTTTCAGAGACCTGCAAGGGCCGAATTTTTCAAGCCCGATCCTAGCCCAGCCCGGGATTTAACATTTCGAAAAAATCCGAAACCCGGCCCAGGTCCCAGTATATAGTTGGTTTCCGGCCCGGCCCGTTACATGCATTAACCAAGCTCGACCCGGCCCGACACATTGCGTGAATTCAACAGGCCCGACCGGTTACACGTAGTACAGTTGTAATTTTTTTTAATTTTTTTACATAACATCAATGAATTGAATTCATATTTGCTTTAGCGTCGTGTATTATTCATTTATTTTCATAATTGCTCGTCACAACGTCACATTTCTTCCTAGAAGCTCATATTCATTTAAATTCACTGTCATTCAGGGTTCGAATTAAAAAGAAAACCCAGGAAAAAAACCCCGCGTGTTTTATCCACCATAAAAATTCACCTAAAAAAACCCATCACAAAGATCTTCAATTTTGATGAATTTGAGTGCTAAAATAATTTTTTATTACAGATAGTTTAAGATATTTGTTTTTTTCAGCTTTAAAAGTACTATAATAATATCAAATGTGGATGAGAGGGAAAGTATGACAACAATGGCCATAGAGCCTGTGTTAAAAACGCGGACATCAAAGTTTCGCCAATAACTATTTAGTCTACTAGTGACTGATGGACTTGCAAACTCGCGACTGAAAGTAGTTCAGACATTTATGCTCCTTGGTTTAACCACAGCCCACTCGATCACGCGAATCACGACGCAAGCTGCTCGCACTATAGCTAAATTACCGAGATTTTTTCTAAACGGAACTAGTTTTATGTCCTCTTCTATTGCTTCGATAACCTTACTTAAATCCATATTATACTTTCAAATACCTTTTAAAACATTATCAGCTACTCTGTTCTGACTACAAACACAGATCGAGGAAGTTCTAACATACACAATAGCAGACGACGGTAACCGCGTTATTTTAAGGGGGGTGAACAGGTCCAGTATAGCTACACCAATAAAACGGTGAACTACGGCAAAACTCTGATGACTCGCGACTTTTGGCCATTTTCATACTTTTCCTCTCATCCACTTTTGATAATATGTACATAGCCCCCTGTATAAGATAAGGCCTGGACATCGTTCTTCCGAAGGGGGCGGAAAGCTTAGTAGAAGGGTGCGCGAAACACTCAATAGATGGCGCGAGATCCAACTTTATTTCAAGCGGGAATTTCAAATGTCCAGTCAAAAATCACAAAGGCTTTATTTAAAACTTGTATCTAACATTAATGTCACAAAGTTCATTTAAAACTTCTATGGAACATTAATGTCACAAAGTTTATTTAAAACTTGTAAGAAACAAAATCACAAATGTTTATTTAAAAGTTGTAAGAAACAATATCACAAATGATTATTTGAAACTAGTGAGGAACATTAATATCAAACTCTACATCTTTAAATGTTTTCTGGATGTCGGTTTATTGTTAAATTTCTTAACAAATTCTTTTCTATCAGTAACATCTTTTGCCAAGTTGTAGAACAGAGGTCTTACATACTTTGTTAACTATATGTCAGCTAACTCGCGATAATTACTGCAAGTGCATTTCAGAGCACTGCAAAAATAGGGTTAAATGGCTTGCTTAAGAATGGTACTCGTTCGAACCTTTCAATGGTGTTAATATGAACCATTTTTAAAGGTTCAATATTGAACCATTTTTAGAGGTTCAATATTGAACCATTTTTAGAGGTTCAATATTGAACCATTTTTAGAGGTTCAATTTTGAACCATTTTTAGAGGTTCAATATTGAACCATTTTAAAAGGTTCGTATTCAAACCATAACTTGACTTTGGACCTCAAATGGTTCAATCATTTTCCTTTTTTATTAACAGTGTATATAATTTGAAATGTATTAACTGGTACATACTATTTGGATCCAAAAAAAGTCATACGAAAGTATGTCAAACACATTTTGTGGGATCCTTTTCAATGCTTTATTCACCTCAATCGGTTTGGAAATCACATCTGCGACATTTGGCCGTTGCTTTACTAAAAATGTTTCGTTGCTGAAACTGTTATCGATTAAATTTTCTGCATGTGTTTCTGTTACAGCATTGCCAAACTTTGATGGTTTAATCAGTCTCTTCACTAAATTTTTCCATCATTTGTGTTGCATTTTCTTGCATTGTTTTTAAAATGGTTAAAAATTCGTCTGTCAGCCAGTCCAGTCGCTCATCATTGACATCAATAAAGGACAATTTGATGGTGTTTCGGTAAAAGTATCCATGTTTTAAATTGCATACATCGTGTATTTCATACCACTTACGGTACTGTTCCATCAAAAACTGGTAGCATCTAGATTTTCAATTTCCTTTACATCGCAATTTCTAAGCGTTATGATGGTTTTGAGGGCTGCTGTGACTGATGGATAAAATAGATATCCTACTCGATATTTAATAAACGTGTTGTCAGCAGTTACAGATTTCGTTAAATCAGCCATACCATTTCTACCTCGGAAAGACACACTTAGCATTCTTAAGCAAGCCATTTATCCCTATTTTTGCAGTGCTTTGAAATGCACTTGCAGTAATTATCGCGAGTTAGCTGACATATAGTTAACAAAGTATGTAAGACCTCTGTTCTACAACTTGGCAAAAGATGTTACTGATAGAAAAGAATTTGTTAAGAAATTTAACAAAAAACCGACATCCAGAAAACATTTAAAGATGTAGATTTTGATATTAATGTTCCTCACTAGTTTCAAATAATCATTTGTGATATTGTTTCTTACAACTTTTAAATAAACATTTGTGATATTGTTTCTTATAAGTTTTAAATAAACTTTGTGACATTAATGTTCCATAGAAGTTTTAAATAAACCATTTGTGATTTTTGACTGGACATTTGAAATTCCCGCTTGAAATAAAGTTGGATATCGCGCCATCTATTGAGTGTTTCGCGCACCCTTCTACTAAGCTTGCCTCCCCCTTCGGAAGAATGATGTCCAGGCCTTATCTTATACAGGGGGCTATGATATGTATTATTTTTAATGAAACATTTTAAAGCAATTTTTAGTAAGCAGTTACTTTTGAGTGACAATTTCTACCATGCACGCAACTGCTAAAGATAAAAAACCCCAAAAAACCTAAGTACCCAATTAAAAATTAAACCCAGAAAAACCCGGTGGGCTGGGCTTTTTTTTTAAAAAAAAACCCCCGTTTGTTAAACCCTGCTTTCATTTGAATTTTGGATTAAAGGAGAATCAAGTTCGTCCCGGCCCCTTAATTTCCAAAATTTGAAAAGCCCAACCCAGCCCGGTCGATAAAATTTTCAAATGTGGAAAGCCCGGCTTGGCCCAACCTGATCGGGCCGGACCGGGCTTGCTCAGCCTGTAAGAGGTTCGGGCTAACAGACGCCACTAAACCAATGGTAGTACTGTAGTCCTGTCACTTTATTGTTCATTTTGTATATTATGAAAATTGTAATTAAGAGGGTAACACGAGAAATTACATTTGTCATTTATCCAATATCGACTTCTTTACTATGTTTTTATTAACCAAAGATATCATTACTCGTCCTATATTGACTTTGGAAAGAGTTTCCGTGATTTATTATGCAGTGGGGGTAACGTTCTAATTACTCGCTCTATATTTTTGACTCTGGAATGAATATAGCGTATCGATTTCATACGCAACTTTTCTTACACATTCGTTGTCTAGAGAAGATTCGGTTAACAGAGGTGTTTCTTAAATATTTAAACAAATATATTTGATATTATATTTATATTGTTATAATTATTATAAAATTTATGAGTTTTATCAAGTTTGAAAATGGCCAAAAGTCGCGAGTCATCAGAGTTTCGCCGTAGTTGACCGTTTTATTGGCGTAGCTATACTGGGCCTGTTCACTCCCTCAAAATAGGTCTTGTGTTAATTCGCGATTACACTGTTACCGTCGTCTGCTATTGTGTATGCTAGAACTTCCCCGATCAGAACAGAGTAGCTGGTAATGTTTTAAAAGGTATTTGAAGGTATAATATGGATTTAAAGGGAGGGTGAAGTAGAAAATCAAGTGATTTTTTATCGATTCTTCTACTACCAGTCTGCATAGTCAAACATTCAGGAAATACTTCCGAATGATTTTAAAATTCAAATTAGGTTCTGATTTTAAGAATAATTTTAAAGAAGGTTCTCCGACCAATCGCGTAACGCCTTGCCTTTTTATTAACAAAATTCTCGTGGCATGCTCCATGTCTCGCGCCACGATTATCACATCGCGCGCGAATTTTATGAAATCTCGTGATAAATTTCGTTCAACACGGAACGTGCCACGAGAATTTTGTTAATAAAAAGGCAGGGCGTTACGCGATTGGTCGGAGAACCTTCTTTAAAATTAATCTTAAAATCTGAACCTAATTTGAATTTTAAAATCATTCGGAAGTATTTCCTGATTGTTTGACTATGCAGACTGGTCTTATATTTAGTAGAAGAATCGATAAAAAATCACTTGATTTTCTACTTACTTCACCCTCCCTTTAAGTAAGGTTATCGAAGCAATAGAAGAGCACATAAAACTAAATACGTTTAAAACTAATCTCGGTAATTTAGCTATATTGCGAGCAGCTTGCGTCGTGATGCGCGTGATCGAGTGGGCTATGGTTAAACCAAGGAGCATAAATGTCTGAACTACTTTCAGTCGCGAGTTTGCAAGTCCATCAGTCACTAGTAAATTAAATAGTTATTGGCGAAACTTTGATGTCCGCGTTTTTGAACACAGGCTCTATGGTCATTGTCATACTTTCCCTCTCATCCACATTTGGTTTTATCATAGTCAGTTATTTCTAATTAAATCGTTTTGAGAAATGTTATTCCTAAAATTATTATAAACTTAGCTATTATTGAAATTCCCGCTTGAAATAAAGTTGGATCTCGCGCCATCTATTGAGTGTTTCGCGCACCCTTCTACTAAGCTTGCCGCCCCCTTCGGAAGAACGATGTCCAGGCCTTATCTTATACAGGGGGCTATGATTGGTGGGATAGCAGCCGGTGAAGGAATAATGGCTAATTCGGACCCTCCGAAATGAATTAAGCCCAGGCATGCCAAAAGTGTTAAACATAGAGGCATCAAAGCCTGGAACGACCTACCCACCTCAATAAAAACTCTAAAATCAAAGACTAAATTTAAATCTACCATAAAAGAACTTTTAAGTGCTTGACTTTTTTAATTTTCTTCCTAAATTAATTTTATCTTGACGGACACCTTTGTAAATAAGATTTTTTTTTTCTTAATGGTTGCTCCAATAAAAGCCTTTATTATTATTATTATTATGTCCAATTTTATGAGGGGAAACATCCAGTTTGTTAAGGAAAATATTTTCACCATATATGTGTACGAGATGGCGCTTATAATACCGTTGTGACCGGGGTCTTCCTTAAATTATCGTTCATATTTTAGGGGTCAGTCATAAATGTTTACGACAGAGAAAAGTTTCATCCTAAAATTAACGTAAATGTTTTTGGGGCTCTTCACTTTTTATTGAATCTTTCGGTTAGATTGTATTGATGACAACAAAATAAATTATTTCAATTAAAATAATTCAGTAAGAGTAATAAAAACGTATACTTACAATCCGCGACCTTGGCCCGAATACTTAAGCAGTCAACAGGGTCACGGTGTTGATCTTTGTTTATTTTACGGTAATATAAGCGCCCCCAAGCGTAAAACCACGGCGAACTAAATTGCTTAAAAAAATTTCTCGCTTCACGACACGCATGGGCCTAGTTCATTTCGGAGGCTCCGGTGAAATAGAAAGCGTGGGAAAATATAGTTTTGGTGTATTGGGAATGCGGTCCTAAAATTGAGAACCAGTTTGCTCCGATTTTCAAACTTCTAACGCGGTCCACTGGTGTGTAGGAACAGACACACAGAAGCGTCTATCACAGTAGTTCTCCGTGACATACGTCACAAAGAGAGATAATTAATACTAATGTAATAAATTTTTAATTTAAGCTATTTTTTAAGACCTTTCTTTGGAAAGTAGTTTTATGATTTGAAGTAATTGTAATTCAAAGTGGATTATCTGTTTCAATTGAAATTATCTTTAGTATATAAGTGTAGTCCTAACCTGATCATGTTAAACATACTAGACTTTGTCTCAGCAAAAATAGAAAATAACTGAGAGTGACGTGTTTTATAATGATTTCGTTCAATTTAGGATTGAATATAATTTGTATTTTTATTTTACAATATTCAGAGATATATCTTTCCGAAAACTGGCAAACTTAAATATAATTTTTTGACGGACTCATGGAAGCTCGTTTTACAATTTCTTACCATTTTCCCAAGTGGAAGGTATATTATCGCAACGATAGTGTTAATTTTTGATTAAATTTAAACACTGTAATAAAAGTTGAAAGCGATTACAGCAGAAAGTAATATTATACGCTGCTGGCCCATTGGGCCGAATCCCATTAGACCGAATGTCCCAATGAACCGAATCCCGTTGGACCGAATATAGCCAAAATGTGCGGGTTTATTATCTTAAAATTTTCATTGCTATTAAACGAGATATTTTTAACGCCGTATTTTAAAACCAAATTAAAAAATACCTCTTTTGGATGAAACAAAATAACCTTGTCTTTAAGCTTGAGTCTATCAATACACTTTTATATAAAAAATGATACTGTGATGGTCAAATCCCAAGTTTAAAAGGATGCCTCTATTGTAACCGAGCCGAATCAAAGCCAACCTGAAACCCGTAAAACAATCAATATTTTGGAAAAGGCATATATTTATTGTTAAAGGAAGTTAATAAATGCAGCGTTAATTGTTCCAGAATCTTTATAAAAATAATTAGTTGGAAATGGTCCGCTTTTATTATGCAAGGACCTCAATGAAAATAAAAATATTTTGGAATATCGGTTATCCTACCACTTCCAAACCTAACCTAACCTAACCAAACCTAACCTTACCTTACCTAACCCTAACCTAACCTTACCTAACGTTACCTAACCCAACCTAACCTAACCTAACCTCAATGAAAATAAAAATATTTTGGAATATCGGTTATCCTACCACTTCCAAACCTCACCTAACCTAACAAAACCTAACCTAACCTAACGTAACCTTACCTAACCAAACCTAACCTAACCTAAACCTAACCCAACCAAACCTAACCTAACCTAACCCAACCAAACCTAACCTAACCTAACCCAACCAAACCCAACCAAACCTAACCTAACCTAACCTAACCTAACCTAAACCTAACCTAACCTAACCCAACCAAACCAAACCTAACCTAACCAAACCCAACCAAACCTAACCTAACCTAACCCGATTTGACCTAACCTTAACCCTCTAAAATGTTACCGTAATTTTAGTAAAATTTACGCAAAATATTTCAAATACCCAAAGGCCATTATTGCAATAGTATTTTTTATTACTTTATAGTTTCCCACACTGTCTAACGTAACTGCAATTTAGTTCAAATGAAAATAATAATCAATTGCATAAAACTGCTATTACGTAGTTTACATTTTCTTTCGGGGAATCGATCCAAGGAGTGTCGCACGGTAGTCTGATACTCTTCCACTGCACCACGGTGAGACGAAAGTTCCTATCGCTAAATTAACCGGTACGCGACAATTTGGTCTCGCCGTTATGGTCTTGCTGATTTGGTCTCGCTGTTTTAGTCTCGCCGTTTTGGTCTCGGGACAAATGGGTCTCGGGACAATTAGGTCTCGGGACAAATGGGTCTCGGGACAATTGGGTCTCGGGACAAATGGGTCTCGGGACAATTGGGTCTCGGGACAATTGGGTCTCGGGACAAATGGGTCTCGGGACAATTGGGTCTCGGGACAAATGGGTCTCGGGACAAATGGGTCTCGGGACAAATGGGTCTCGGGACAATTGGGTCTCGGGACAAATGGGTCTCGGGACAAATGGGTCTCGGGACCTAACCCAACCCAACCTTGTTTGGAGGTAAGAAGATTATTTATATGAATATTAAAAGCCCGCCTCTTACCACGAACAATTTACTAGCAATAATAGAAATATTTTGGAAGGTGTCAGATAATTAATTGGAGAATGTTTTGGAAAAGGTGGCAGCTAACTATTAGGAGAACGTTTTGGAAAAGGTGGCAGCTAACTATTAGGAGAACATTTTGGAAAAGGTGGCAGCTAATTAGTAGGAGAATGTTTTGGAAAAGATGTCAGATAATTAATAGGAGAATATTTTGGAAATGGTGGCAGCTAATTAATTATAAAATATTTTGGAATAGGTGGCAGCTAATTAATTATAAAATATTTTGGAAAAGGTGGCAGCTAACTATTAGGAGAACATTTTAAAAAAAGTGGCAGCTAATTAGTAGGAGAATGTTTTGGAAAAGGTGTCAGCAAATTAGTAGGAGAATGTTTTGGAAAAGGTGTTAGCTAACTATTAGGAGAATATTTTGGAAAAGGTGGCAAATAACTATTAGGAGAATATTTTGGAAAAGGTGGCAGCTTACTATTTGGAGAATATTTTGGAAAAGGTGGCAGCTTACTAGTATGAGAATATTTTGGAAAAGGTGGCAGATAGTTTATAGGATAATATTTTGGAAAAGGTGGCAGCTAATTAATTGGGGAATATTTTGGAAAAGGTGGCAGCTAATTAATAGGGGAATATTTTGGAAAAGGTGTTAGCAAATTAATAGGAGAATATTTTGGAAAAGGTGGCAGCTAATTAGTGTGAGAATGTTTTGGAAAAGGTGGCAACGAATTATTGGAACCATTGTTTTGGAAAAGGTGGCAACGAATTATTGGGACCATTGCTTTGGAAAAGGAGGTAACTAATTAGGTAAACAAATAATCACGAGACCAAACCGTCCCGAGACCAAATAATGACGATACCAAATAGTCCCGAGACCAAATAATCACGATACCATATAGTCCCGAGACCAAATAATCACGATACCAAATAGTCCCGAGACCAAATAATTACGAAACCAAATAGTCTCGAGACCAAATAATTACGGTACCAAATAGTCTCGAGACCATATAACTACGATACCAAATAGTCTCGAGACCAAATAATCACGATACCAGATAGTCCCGAGACCAAATAATCACGATACCAAATAGTCCCGAGACCAAATCGGTGAGACCAATTAGTCCCGCGACCTAATCGGCAAGACCAAAATGGCGAGACCAATTCGGTGAGACCCAATTTTCCTGTTCCGAAATTAACTTATACTGTATAGCCTTATAAGTAATAATAATATTATTAATAAAAAATCCCAATAGGCAGAAACCGCACAAACGGCGGGATTTAAAATCATATTTCAGATAAAATCGGTCGATTGGGAATTCGGTCGAATGGGATTCGATCTAATGGGAGGACACCTATTATACTGGGTCAAAAGACGATCATAAATTAACGCTAGTTTAAATAAACAAATTTAATTATTTATTGATTTACTTATCGTTTTTTGGATTAATTTCAGAAAAAATGTACTTGTAATAAGTGACGCAAATAATCCCGTAAGTATATTTTAGTTGGTCAGAACCATAAGCATATCAAACCACCCGTAAGCGTGAATCGGCGGGAAATTAGCCACAGGCATTGTCTAGGTAAAACTCGGGAGACAAGTCTTCCTGGTGGCACAAAAGGGAAACTTTATTCAAATCGCGCAAGGGATGCTACCGGAAGCTTGGGAATAAATACAAGGATTAATATATATCTTAAACTTACTATTATAAGCTCTACCTCTATTAATATTTGCAATCATAACAAACATTGTCGTCTGCTAGTGGGGCTAAAACGTGGATTTTGAAGTTTGCGTAATAAAGGCACGCGGCATCCTACACTTTTATCTTTTGTACTTATCCTATTCATAAGAAACCAGTTGTACTGTGTACACTTATCTCTAAGAGTTTTTCCCATTTTCTTTAAAAATTCGAGATAATTTGTTGTTCCTAATCTTAAACAAACAACTAGTTTAGTACGCCGCATTTATACCCGTTTTTGTTGTAAAATTTCTAATCATAACAAATGTTTGAACTACGCAATGAAAACCAAATTTGTCATATCGATTAAACTTCATTTCAAATTGCAATACATACAGTATAATAATTTCTAGTTTCTGGCCCTTTGTGGGTTTGAAAAAGTGTCGCGGATTGTGTATAAATGCAGTTTTTTAAGGACTGCGAAGCAAAACTCGTTTTTGTATAATATCTGTCCCTTTTTGGGGAGAAACGTTATTTGGGAATAAATTAGTTCTGGAATAGTCGAACTCAATCGTCCAATTTTTTAAGACTAATTATGTAGTATTTCACTAAATCGTAACTTACATTTGGAATGGTCGGATAATGCAATGCACTGTATAAAAACACACTATGCTAAATATTTGTTGAAACCATGTGAAAAATAAAAAAATTCTCCAACTATTTCTTTGTGATCATTTAACCTTAAGCTTAGAAAGACAAAAAATATGCCAAAAAGTTTTAAAAAAATTACGTGAACTTAATTAGAGAATCAAAATGGTGAAGTTAAGCGCGAGATTTGAATTGAAACTTTTATTGAAATGCAGCGCGTGAGCTAGCGCGTGGTTTAAAATATTTTTTTTGAAACCTATACAAAAAGGCCAGTTTAACCTTACACTACGAGAAATGAGATACTATACCTTTTCAGCCTTTGCTAGTGCTGTAAAGTTAGGCTGTGAAAAAAAAAAGTACCCCTTTGGTCGCGAAAATGTTTTCAACTCATAATGTTAAGCTCCATAGAGTTTAACACTATGATTTCGGTTTGATTATAAATTAAAAATCCCTGACGGGATTTTCTTAATACTTGGCTTGCAATAATATTTAATTGCAAGACGACGCATCTTCCACATAATTAACTAGAAAACAAGAAAACAGCTATTGAAATAGTTAACCTGCTGTTTGGATAAGAATCGTTTGCTTATTCATCAACGCCTTTGCGTTATATAATTATCCGTAAATAATTGTAATTTGTGAGAGAAATAAAACGAACAAAACACGACTAAAGTTAGTTAATTATTCGGATTATCCACAACGAATCGCGGATTTATTGGTTAATTGCTCAATATCGCTGAGCCCAAGTTGTGAGTGCCATATCAAATAGTCTCTAACTATTGTTACAAACTAGAGAGAGAAATTGGGAGTAAAACTGATCATGCCCTGAATTATGAGAAAGAACAATATGACGGTTGACTAAAGTACACTTGATATTACATAATTTTGTAATACCACGAGTAAAAATCTTACTGTCCCTATTGAATTTTCCGCCATTGGTTTTAGAATAATTAAAATATTTCACTGCAAAGCATGCCGGGCACGAATGGGGATGTAAGGTCTTAAGGAACCTTTTAAAACGCAGGTCTATACACGTACTCTCTCAAAAGTAATTAATGTGATGATAAAATGTTTTCGGGGAATGGAATTGTAGTCAAAAAGCCGAGATAAGTAAATTTTTGAAATTGATTACCAGTTAAACAAGTTATTTCAACGGAAAACGGTAATGGAACGTTGTTTTTTCTTAAGCATGTCCTTAAGTTTCAATTAAAAAGAAAAATTAATATCTGATCCTTCACTCAAATGATAACCTCAGTCTTATCTCTACTTTTTAGGTCTTGATTCTAATCAAGACATTTTTGACTAATCGTGTCAGAAGTGATGTTCGAACCCACGCCCTCCAACGAGGACCAGAATACACAGATTCACATCGTGAACCAATGAAACTTAGAACCCTTGCGTCTATGTACTTTGGACGTTTTAAAATGACATCTCTTCCAGTTATTACAATAAAACATTCGTGTCAGAAGTGGGATTCGAACCCACGCCCTCAAACAAGGACTAGAATACACAGATTCACATCGTGAACGAAAAAAGCTAAGCCCCTTGAGTCTGGCGCCTTAGACCGCTCGGCCATCCTGACGTGGTGTTGTGTAATTTGGACGTTTTAAAATTACACCTCTTTCAGTTATTTTCATGACTTATTTCGTGTCAGAAGTGGGATTCGAACCCACGCCCTCAAACAAGGACCAGAGTACACAGATTCACATCGTGAACGAAGGAAGCTAAGCCCCTTGAGTCTGGCGCCTAAGACCGCTCGGCAATCCTGACGTGGTGTTGTGTAATTTCGACGTTTTAAAATTACACCTCTTTCAGTTATTTTCATAACTTATTTCGTGTCAGAAGTGGGATTCGAACCCACGCCCTCAAACGAGGACCAGAATACACAGATTCACATCGTGAACCAATGAAACTAAGAACCCTTGCGTCTAAGTAATTTGGACCTTTTAAAATTACATCTCTTCCAGTTATTTTCATAAAGCGTATCGTGTCAGAAATGGGATTCGAAACCACGCCCTCAAACGAGGACCAGAATACACAGATTCACATCGTGAACGAAGGAAGCTAACCCCTTGAGTCTGGCGCCTTAGACCGCTCGGCCATACTGACGTGGTGTTGTGTAATTTGGACGTTTTAAAATTAAACCTTTTTCAGTTATTTTCATAAAACGTATCGTGTCAGAAATGGGATTCGAACCCACGCCCTCAAACGAGGACCAGAATACACAGATTCACATCGTGAACGAAGGAAGCTAAGTCCCTTGAGACTGGCGCCTTAGACCGCCTGGCCATCCTGACGTGGTGTTGTGTAATTTCGACGTTTTAAAATTACACCTCTTTAAGTTATTTTCATAACTTATTTCGTGTCAGAAGTGGGATTTGAACCCATGCCCTCAAACGAGGACCAGATTACACAGATTCACATCGTGAACCAATGAAACTAAGAACCCTTGCATCTATGTAATTTGGACGTTTAAAATTTTCATAAAACGTATCGTGTCAGAAGTGGGATTCAAACCCACGCCCTCAAACGAGGACCAGAATACACAGATTCACATCGTGAACGAAGGAAGCTAACCCCCTGAGTCTGGCGCCTTAGACCGCTCGGCCATACTGACTTGTGTTGTGTAATTTGGACGTTTTAAAATTACACCTCTTTCAGTTATTTTCATAACTTATTTCGTGTCAGAAGTGGGATTCGAACCCACGCCCTCAAACGAGGACCAGAATACACAGATTCACATCGTGAATGAAGGAAGCTAAGCCCCTTGAGAAGTGGGATTCGAACCCATGCCCTCAAACGAGGACCAGACTACACAGATTCACATCGTGAACGAAGGAAGCTAAGCCCCTTGAGTCAGGCTCCTTAGACCGCTCGGCCATCCTGACGTGGTGTTGTGTAATTTGGACGTTTTAAAATTACATCTCTTTCAGTAATTTTCATAAAACATGTCGTGTCAGAAGTGGGATTCGAACCAACGCCCCAAACAAGGACCAGAATACACAGATTCACATCGTGAACGAAGGAAGCTATGCACCTTGAGTCTGGCGCCTTCGACCGCTCGGCCATCCAGACGTGGTGTTGTGAATTTTGGACGTTTTAAAATTACATCTCATGCAGTTATTTTCATAAAACGTATCGTGTCAGAAATGGGATTCGAACCCACGCCCTCAAACGAGGACCAGAATACACAGATTCACATCGTGAACGAAGCAAGCTAAGCCCCTTGAGTCTGGCGCCTAAGACCGCTCGGCAATCCTGACGTGGTGTTGTGTAATTTCGACGTTTTAAAATTACACCTCTTTCAGTTATTTTCATAACTTATTTCGTGTCAGAAGTGGGATTCGAACCCACGCCCTCAAACGAGGACCAGAATACACAGATTCACATCGAGAATGAAGGAAGCTAAGCCCCTTGAGAAGTGGGATTCGAACCCATGCCCTCAAACGAGGACCAGAATACACAGATTCACATCGTGAACGAAGGAAGCTAAGCCCCTTGAGTCAGGCGCCTTAGACCGCTCGGCCATCCTGACGTGGTGTTGTGTAATTTGGACGTTTTAAAATTACACCTCTTTCAGTTATTTTCATAAACGATATCGTGTCAGAAGTGGGATTCGAACCCACGCCCTCAAACGAGGACCAGAATACACAGATTCACATCGTGAACCAATGAAACTAAGAACCCTTGCGTCTAAGTAATTTGGACGTTTTAAAATTACATCTCTTCTAGTTATTTTCATAAAACGTATCGTGTCAGAAATGGGATTCGAAACCACGCCCTCAAACGAGGACCAGAATACACAGATTCACATCGTGAACGAAGGAAGCTACCCCCTTGAGTCTGGCGCCTTAGACCGCTCGGCCATACTGACGTGGTGTTGTGTAATTTGGACGTTTTAAAATTAAACCTTTTTCAGTTATTTTCAAAAATTATTTAGTGTCAGAAGTGATATTCGAACCCACGCCCTCAAACGAGGACCAGAATATACAGATTCACATCGTGAACCAATGAAACTAAGAACCCTTGCATCTATGTAATTTGGACGTTTTAAAATTACACCTCTTTCAGTTATTTTCATAACTTATTTCGTGTCAGAAGTGGGATTCGATCCAACGCCCTCAAACAAGGACCAGAATACACAGAGTCACATCGTGAACGAAGGAAGCTAAGCCCCTTGAGTCTGGCGCCTTAGACCGCTCGGCCATACTGACGTGGTGTTGTGTAATTTGGACGTTTTAAAATTACATCTCATGCAGTTATTTTCATAAAACGTATCGTGTCAGAAATGGGATTCGAACCCACGCCCTCAAACGAGGACCAGAATACACAGATTCACATCGTGAACGATGGAAGCTATGCACCTTGAGTCTGGCGCCTTCGACCGCTCGGCCATCCAGACGTGGTGTTGTGTATTTTGGACGTTTTAAAATTACATCTCATGCAGTTATTTTCATAAAACGTATCGTGTCAGAAATGGGATTCGAACCCACGCCCTCAAACGAGGACCAGAATACACAGATTCACATCGTGAATGAAGGAAGCTAAGCCCCTTGAGTCAGGCTCCTTAGACCGCTCGGCCATCCTGACGTGGCGTTGTGAAATTTGGACGTTTTAAAATTACATCTCATCCAGTTATTTTCATAAAAAGTATCGTGTCAGAAATGGGATTCAAACCCACGCCCTCAAACGAGGACCAGAATACACAGATTCACATCGTGAACCAATGAAACTAAGAACCCTTGCGTCTAAGTAATTTGGATGTTTTAAAATTACATCTCTTCTAGTTATTTTCATAAAACGTATCGTGTCAGAAATGGGATTCGAAACCACGCCCTCAAACGAGGACCAGAATACACAGATTCACATCGTGAATGAAGGAGGCTAAGTCCCTGGAGTCAGGCTCCTTAGACCGCTCGGCCATACTGACGTGGTGTTGTGTAATTTGGACGTTTTAAAATTAAACCTTTTTCAGTTATTTTCATAAATTTTTTCCTGTCAGAAGTGATATTCGAACCCACGCCCTCAAACGAGGACCAGAATACACAGATTCACATCGTGAACCAATGAAACTAAGAACCCTTGCGTCTATGTAATTTGGAAGTTTTAAAATGACATCTCTTCCAGTTATTTTCATAAAACGTATCGTGTCAGAAGTGGGATTCGAACCCATGCCCTCAAACGAGGACCAGAATACACAGATTCACATCGTGAATGAAGGAAACTAAGTCCCTGGAGTCAGGCTCCTTAGACCGCTCGGCCATCGTGACGTGGCGTTGTGAAATTTGGACGTTTTAAAATTACATCTCATCCAGTTATTTTCATAAAACGTATCGTGTCAGAAATGGGATTCGAACCCACGCCCTCAAACGAGGACCAGAATACACAGATTCACATCGTGAAAAAAGGAAGCTAAGTCCCTTGAGTCTGGCGCCTTAGACCGTTCGGCCATCCTGACGTGGTGTTGTCTAATTTCGACGTTTTAAAATTACACCTCTTTAAGTTATTTTCATAACTTATTTCGTGTCAGAAGTGGGATTTGAACCCATGCCCTCAAACGAGGACCAGAATACACAGATTCACATCGTGAACCAATGAAACTAAGAACCCTTGCTTCTATGTAATTTGGACGTTTTAAAATTACACCTCTTTCAGTTATTTTCATAACTTATTTCGTGTCAGAAGTGGGATTCGATCCAACGCCCTCAAACAAGGACCAGAATACACAGATTCACATCGTGAACGAAGGAAGCTAAGCCCCTTGAGTCTGGCGCCTTGGACCGCTCGGCCATACTGACGTGGTGTTGTGTAATTTGGAAGTTTTAAAATTACACCTCTCTCAGTTATTTTCATAACTTATTTCGTGTCAGAAGTGGGATTCGAACCCATGCCCTCAAACGAGGACCAGAATTTACAGATTCACATCGTGAACGAAGGAAGCTAAGCCCCTTGAGTCTGGCTCCTTAGACCGCTCGGCCATCCTGACGTGGTGTTGTGTAATTTGGACGTTTTAAAATTACACCTCTTTCAGTTATTTTCATAAATCATATCGTGTTAGAAGTGGCATTCGAACCCACGCCCTCAAACGAGGACCAGAATACACAGATTCACATCGTGAATGAAGGAAGCTAAGCCCCTGGAGTCAGGCTCCTTAGACCGCTCGGCCATCCTGACGTGGCGTTGTGAAATTTGGACGTTTTAAAATTACATCTCATCCAGTTATTTTCATAAAACGTATCGTGTCAGAAATGGGATTCGAACCCACGCCCTCAAACGAGGATCAGAATACACAGATTCACATCGTGAACCAATGAAACTAAGAACCCTTGCTTCTATGTAATTTGGACGTTTTAAAATTTTCACAAAACGTATCGTGTCAGAAGTGGGATTCGAACCCACGCCCTCAAACAAGGACCAGAATACACAGATTCACATCGTGAACGAAGGAAGCTAACCCCTTGAGTCTGGCGCCTTAGACCGCTCGGCCATACTGACGTGGTGTTGTGTAATTTGGACGTTTTAAAATTACACCTCTTTCAGTTATTTTCAAAAATTATATAGTGTCAGAAGTGATATTCGAACCCACGCCCTCAAACGAGGACCAGAATATACAGATTCACATCGTGAACCAATGAAACTAAGAACCCTTGCATCTATGTAATTTGGACGTTTTAAAATTACACCTCTTTCAGTTATTTTCATAACTTATTTCGTGTCAGAAGTGGGATTCGATCCAACGCCCTCAAACAAGGACCAGAATACACAGATTCACATCGTGAACGAAGGAAGCTAAGCCCCTTGAGTCTGGCGCCTTAGACCGCTCGGCCATACTGACGTGCTGTTGTGTAATTTGGACGTTTTAAAATTACACCTCTTTCAGTTATTTTCATAACTTATTTCGTGTCAGAAGTGGGATTTGAACCCATGCCCTCAAACGAGGACCAGAATTTACAGATTCACATCGTGAACGAAGGAAGCTAAGCCCCTGAGTCTGGCGCCTTAGACCGCTCGGCCATACTGACTTGTGTTGTGTAATTTGGACGTTTTAAAATTACACCTCTTTAAGTTATTTTCATAACTTATTTCGTGTCAGAA
This sequence comes from Phalangium opilio, assembly GCA_019434445.1. NCBI lineage: Eukaryota > Metazoa > Arthropoda > Arachnida > Opiliones > Phalangiidae > Phalangium > Phalangium opilio. The sequence continues at coordinate 776,175 of JAEQBA010002670.1, forward strand.
GTGGGATTTGAACCCATGCCCTCAAACGAGGACCAGAATACACAGATTCACATCGTGAACCAATGAAACTAAGAACCCTTGCATCTATGTAATTTGGACGTTTAAAATTTTCATAAAACGTATCGTGTCAGAAGTGGGATTCAAACCCACGCCCTCAAACGAGGACCAGAATACACAGATTCACATCGTGAACGAAGGAAGCTAACCCCCTGAGTCTGGCGCCTTAGACCGCTCGGCCATACTGACTTGTGTTGTGTAATTTGGACGTTTTAAAATTACACCTCTTTCAGTTATTTTCATAACTTATTTCGTGTCAGAAGTGGGATTCGAACCCACGCCCTCAAACGAGGACCAGAATACACAGATTCACATCGTGAATGAAGGAAGCTAAGCCCCTTGAGAAGTGGGATTCGAACCCATGCCCTCAAACGAGGACCAGACTACACAGATTCACATCGTGAACGAAGGAAGCTAAGCCCCTTGAGTCAGGCTCCTTAGACCGCTCGGCCATCCTGACGTGGCGTTGTGAAATTTGGACGTTTTAAAATTACATCTCATCCAGTTATTTTCATAAAACGTATCGTGTAAGAAATGGGATTCAAACCCACGCCCTCAAACGAGGACCAGAATACACAGATTCACATCGTGAACCAATGAAACTAAGAACCCTTGCGTCTAAGTAATTTGGATGTTTTAAAATTACATCTCTTCTAGTTATTTTCATAAAACGTATCGTGTCAGAAATGGGATTCGAAACCACGCCCTCAAACGAGGACCAGAATACACAGATTCACATCGTGAATGAAGGAGGCTAAGTCCCTGGAGTCAGGCTCCTTAGACCGCTCGGCCATACTGACGTGGTGTTGTGTAATTTGGACGTTTTAAAATTAAACCTTTTTCAGTTATTTTCATAAATTTTTTCCTGTCAGAAGTGATATTCGAACCCACGCCCTCAAACGAGGACCAGAATACACAGATTCACATCGTGAACCAATGAAACTAAGAACCCTTGCGTCTATGTAATTTGGAAGTTTTAAAATGACATCTCTTCTAGTTATTTTCATAAAACGTATCGTGTTAGAAATGGAATTCGAAACCACGCCCTCAAACGAGGACCAGAATACACAGTTTCACATCGTGAACGAAGGAAGCTAAGCCCCTTGAGTCAGGCGCCTTAGACCGCTCGGCCATCCTGACGTGGTGTTGTGTAGTTTGGACGTTTTAAAATTACACCTCTTTCAGTTATTTTCATAAAAGATATCGTGTCAGAAGTGGGATTCGAACCCACGCCCTCAAACGAGGACCAGAATACACAGATTCACATCGTGAACCAATGAAACTAAGAACCCTTGCGTCTAAGTAATTTGGACGTTTTAAAATTACATCTCTTCTAGTTATTTTCATAAAACGTATCGTGTCAGAAATGGGATTCGAAACCACGCCCTCAAACGAGGACCAGAATACACAGATTCACATCGTGAACGAAGGAAGCTACCCCCTTGAGTCTGGCGCCTTAGACCGCTCGGCCATACTGACGTGGTGTTGTGTAATTTGGACGTTTTAAAATTAAACCTTTTTCAGTTATTTTCAAAAATTATTTAGTGTCAGAAGTGATATTCGAACCCACGCCCTCAAACGAGGACCAGAATATACAGATTCACATCGTGAACCAATGAAACTAAGAACCCTTGCATCTATGTAATTTGGACGTTTTAAAATTACACCTCTTTCAGTTATTTTCATAACTTATTTCGTGTCAGAAGTGGGATTCGATCCAACGCCCTCAAACAAGGACCAGAATACACAGATTCACATCTTGAACGAAGGAAGCTAAGCCCCTTGAGTCTGGCGCCTTAGACCGCTCGGCCATACTGACGTGGTGTTGTGTAATTTGGACGTTTTAAAATTACATCTCATGCAGTTATTTTCATAAAACGTATCGTGTCAGAAATGGGATTCGAACCCACGCCCTCAAACGAGGACCAGAATACACAGATTCACATCGTGAACGATGGAAGCTATGCACCTTGAGTCTAGCGCCTTCGACCGCTCGGCCATCCAGACGTGGTGTTGTGAATTTTGGACGTTTTAAAATTACATCTCATGCAGTTATTTTCATAAAACGTATCGTGTCAGAAATGGGATTCGAACCCACGCCCTCAAACGAGGACCAGAATACACAGATTCACATCGTGAACGAAGCAAGCTAAGCCCCTTGAGAAGTGGGATTCGAACCCATGCCCTCAAACGAGGACCAGAATACACAGTTTCACATCGTGAACGAAGGAAGCTAAGCCCCTTGAGTCAGGCGCCTTAGACCGCTCGGCCATCCTGACGTGGTGTTGTGTAGTTTGGACGTTTTAAAATTACACCTCTTTCAGTTATTTTCATAAAAGATATCGTGTCAGAAGTGGGATTCGAACCCACGCCCTCAAACGAGGACCAGAATACACAGATTCACATCGTGAACCAATGAAACTAAGAACCCTTGCGTCTAAGTAATTTGGACGTTTTAAAATTACATCTCTTCTAGTTATTTTCATAAAACGTATCGTGTCAGAAATGGGATTCGAAACCACGCCCTCAAACGAGGACCAGAATACACAGATTCACATCGTGAATGAAGGAGGCTAAGTCCCTGGAGTCAGGCTTCTTGGACCGCTCGGCCATACTGACGTGGTGTTGTGTAATTTGGACGTTTTAAAATTAAACCTTTTTCAGTTATTTTCATAAATTTTTTCCTGTCAGAAGTGATATTCGAACCCACGCCCTCAAACGAGGACCAGAATACACAGATTCACATCGTGAACCAATGAAACTAAGAACCCTTGCGTCTATGTAATTTGGAAGTTTTAAAATGACATCTCTTCCAGTTATTTTCATAAAACGTGTCGTGTCAGAAGTGGGATTCGAACCCATGCCCTCAAACGAGGACCAGAATACACAGATTCACATCGTGAATGAAGGAAGCTAAGTCCCTGGAGTCAGGCTCCTTAGACCGCTCGGCCATCGTGACGTGGCGTTGTGAAATTTGGACGTTTTAAAATTACATCTCATCCAGTTATTTTCATAAAACGTATCGTGTCAGAAATGGGATTCGAACCCACGCCCTCAAACGAGGACCAGAATACACAGATTCACATCGTGAAAAAAGGAAGCTAAGTCCCTTGAGTCTGGCGCCTTAGACCGCTCGGCCATCCTGACGTGGTGTTGTCTAATTTCGACGTTTTAAAATTACACCTCTTTAAGTTATTTTCATAACTTATTTCGTGTCAGAAGTGGGATTTGAACCCATGCCCTCAAACGAGGACCAGAATACACAGATTCACATCGTGAACCAATGAAACTAAGAACCCTTGCTTCTATGTAATTTGGACGTTTTAAAATTTTCATAAAACGTATCGTGTCAGAAGTGGGATTCGAACCCACGCCCTCAAACAAGGACCAGAATACACAGATTCACATCGTGAACGAAGGAAGCTAACCCCTTGAGTCTGGCGCCTTAGACCGCTCGGCCATACTGACGTGGTGTTGTGTAATTTGGACGTTTTAAAATTACACCTCTTTCAGTTATTTTCAAAAATTATTTATGTCAGAAGTGATATTCGAACCCACGCCCTCAAACGAGGACCAGAATATACAGATTCACATCGTGAACCAATGAAACTAAGAACCCTTGCATCTATGTAATTTGGACGTTTTAAAATTACACCTCTTTCAGTTATTTTCATAACTTATTTCGTGTCAGAAGTGGGATTCGATCCAACGCCCTCAAACAAGGACCAGAATACACAGATTCACATCGTGAACGAAGGAAGCTAAGCCCCTTGAGTCTGGCGCCTTAGACCGCTCGGCCATACTGACGTGGTGTTGTGTAATTTGGACGTTATAAAATTACACCTCTCTCAGTTATTTTCATAACTTATTTCGTGTCAGAAGTGGGATTCGAACCCATGCCCTCAAACGAGGACCAGAATATACAGATTCACATCGTGAACGAAGGAAGCTAAGCCCCTTGAGTCTGGCTCCTTAGACCGCTCGGCCATCCTGACGTGGTGTTGTGTAATTTGGACGTTTTAAAATTACACCTCTTTCAGTTATTTTCATAAATCATATCGTGTTAGAAGTGGCATTCGAACCCACGCCCTCAAACGAGGACCAGAATACACAGATTCACATCGTGAATGAAGGAAGCTAAGCCCCTGGAGTCAGGCTCCTTAGACCGCTCGGCCATCCTGACGTGGCGTTGTGAAATTTGGACGTTTTAAAATTACATCTCATCCAGTTATTTTCATAAAACGTATCGTGTCAGAAATGGGATTCGAACCCACGCCCTCAAACGAGGACCAGAATACACAGATTCACATCGTGAACCAATGAAACTAAGAACCCTTGCTTCTATGTAATTTGGACGTTTTAAAATTTTCACAAAACGTATCGTGTCAGAAGTGGGATTCGAACCCACGCCCTCAAACAAGGACCAGAATACACAGATTCACATCGTGAACGAAGGAAGCTAACCCCTTGAGTCTGGCGCCTTAGACCGCTCGGCCATACTGACGTGGTGTTGTGTAATTTGGACGTTTTAAAATTAAACCTTTTTCAGTTATTTTCATAAATTTTTTCCTGTCATAAGTGATATTCGAACCCACGCCCTCAAACTAGGACCAGAATACACAGATTCACATCGTGAACCAATGAAACTAAGAACCCTTGCGTCTATGTAATTTGGACGTTTTAAAATGACATCTCTTCCAGTTATTTTCAGAAAACGTATCGTGTCAGAAGTGGGAATCGAACCCATGCCCTCAAACGAGGACCAGAATACACAGATTCACATCGTGAATGAAGGAGGCTAAGTCCCTGGAGTCAGGCTCCTTAGACCGCTCGGCCATCCTGACGTGGCGTTGTGAAATTTGGACGTTTTAAAATTACATCTCATCCAGTTATTTTCATAAAACGTATCGTGTCAGAAATGGGATTCGAACCCACGCCCTCAAACGAGGACCAAAATACACAGATTCACATCGTGAACCAATGAAACTAAGAACCCTTGCGTCTATGTAATTTGGACGTTTTAAAATGACATCTCTTCCAGTTATTTTCATAAAACGTATCGTGTCAGAAGTGGGATTCGAACCCATGCCCTCAAACGAGGACCAGAATACACAGATTCACATCGTGAATGAAGGAAGCTAAGTCCCTGGAGTCAGGCTCCTTAGACCGCTCGGCCATCCTGACGTGGCGTTGTGAAATTTGGACGTTTTAAAATTACATCTCATCCAGTTATTTTCATAAAACGTATCGTGTCAGAAATGGGATTTGAACCCACGCCCTCAAACGAGGACTAGAATACACAGATTCACATCGTGAACCAATGAAACTAAGAACCCTTGCGTCTTAGTAATTTGGACGTTTTAAAATTACACCTCTTCTAGTTATTTTCATAAAACGTATCGTGTCAGAAATGGGATTCGAAACCACGCCCTCAAACGAGGACCAGAATACACAGATTCACATCGTGAACGAAGGAAGCTAACCCCTTGAGTCTGGCGCCTTAGACCGCTCGGCCATACTGACGTGGTGTTGTGTAATTTGGACGTTTTAAAATTAAACCTTTTTCAGTTATTTTCATAAATTTTTTCCTGTCAGAAGTGATATTCGAACCCACGCCCTCAAACGAGGACCAGAATACACAGATTCACATCGTGAACCAATGAAACTAAGAACCCTTGCGTCTATGTAATTTGGACGTTTTAAAATGACATCTCTTCCAGTTATTTTCATAAAACGTATCGTGTCAGAAGTGGGATTCGAACCCATGCCCTCAAACGAGGACCAGAATACACAGATTCACATCGTGAATGAAGGAAGCTAAGTACCTGGAGTCAGGCTCCTTAGACCGCTCGGCCATCCTGACGTGGCGATGTGAAATTTGGACGTTTTAAAATTACATCTCATCCAGTTATTTTCATAAAACGTATCGTGTCAGAAATGGGATTCGAACCCACGCCCTCAAACGAGGACCAGAATACACAGATTCACATCGTGAACGAAGGAAGCTAAGTCCCTTGAGTCTGGCGCCTTAGACCGCTCGGCCATCCTGACGTGGTGTTGTCTAATTTCGACGTTTTAAAATTACACCTGTTTAAGTTATTTTCATAACTTATTTCGTGTCAGAAGTGGGATTTGAACCCATGCCCTCAAACGAGGACCAGAATACACAGATTCACATCGTGAACCAATGAAACTAAGAACCCTTGCTTCTATGTAATTTGGACGTTTTAAAATTTTCATAAAACGTATCGTGTCAGAAGTGGGATTCGAACCCACGCCCTCAAACGAGGACCAGAATACACAGATTCACATCGTGAACCAATGAAACTAAGAACCCTTGCGTCTATGTAATTTGGACGTTTTAAAATGACATCTCTTCCAGTTATTTTCATAAAACGTATCGTGTCAGAAGTGGGATTCGAACCCATGCCCTCAAACGAGGACCAGAATACACAGATTCACATCGTGAATGAAGGAAGCTAAGTCCCTGGATTCAGGCTCCTTAGACCGCTCGGCCATCCTGACGTGGCGTTGTGAAATTTGGACGTTTTAAAATTACATCTCATCCAGTTATTTTCATAAAACGTATCGTGTCAGAAATGGGATTCGAACCCACGCCCTCAAACAAGGACCAGAATACACAGATTCAAATCGTGAACGAAGGAAGCTAACCCCTTGAGTCTGGCGCCTTATACCGCTCGGCCATACTGACGTGGTGTTGAGTAATTTGGACGTTTTAAAATTACACCTCTTTCAGTTATTTTCAAAAATTATTTCGTGTCAGAAGTGATATTCGAACCCACGCCCTCAAACGAGGACCAGAATATACAGATTCAAATCGTGAACTAATGAAACTAAGAACCCTTGCATCTATGTAATTTGGACGTTTTAAAATTACACCTCTTTCAGTTATTTTCATAACTTATTTCGTGTCAGAAGTGGGATTCGATCCAACGCCCTCAAACAAGGACCAGAATACACAGATTCACATCGTGAACGAAGGAAGCTAAGCCCCTTGAGTCTGGCGCCTTAGACCGCTCGGCCATACTGACGTGGTGTTGTGTAATTTGGACGTTTTAAAATTACACCTCTTTCAGTTATTTTCATAACTTATTTCGTGTCAGAAGTGGGATTCGAACCCATGCCCTCAAACGAGGACCAGAATTTACAGATTCACATCGTGAACGAAGGAAGCTAAGCGCCTTGAGTCTGGCTCCTTAGACCGCTCGGCCATCCTGACGTGGTGTTGTGTAATTTGGACGTTTTAAAATTACACCTCTTTCAGTTTTTTTCATAAATCATATCGTGTTAGAAGTGGCATTCGAACCCACGCCCTCAAACGAGGACCAGAATACACAGATTCACATCGTGAATGAAGGAAGCTAAGCCCCTGGAGTCAGGCTCCATAGACCGCTCGGCCATCCTGACGTGGCGTTGTGAAATTTGGACGTTTTAAAATTACATCTCTTCTAGTTATTTTCATAAAACGTATCGTGTCAGAAATGGGATTCGAAACCACGCCCTCAAACGAGGACCAGAATACACAGATTCACATCGTGAACGAAGGAAGCTAACCCCTTGAGTCTGGCGCCTTAGACCGCTCGGCCATACTGACGTGGTGTTGTGTAATTTGGACGTTTTAAAATTAAACCTTTTTCAGTTATTTTCATAAATTTTTTCCTGTCAGAAGTGATATTCGAACCCACGCCCTCAAACGAGGACCAGAATACACAGATTCACATCGTGAACCAATGAAACTAAGAACCCTTGCGTCTATGTAATTTGGACGTTTTAAAATGACATCTCTTCCAGTTATTTTCATAAAACGTTTCGTGTCAGAAGTGGGATTCGAACCCATGCCCTCAAACGAGGACCAGAATACACAGATTCACATCGTGAATGAAGGAAGCTAAGTCCCTGGAGTCAGGCTCCTTAGACCGCTCGGCCATCCTGACGTGGCGTTGTGAAATTTGGACGTTTTAAAATTACATCTCATCCAGTTATTTTCATAAAACGTATCGTGTCAGAAATGGGATTCGAACCCACGCCCTCAAACGAGGACCAGAATACACAGATTCACATCGTGAATGAAGGAAGCTAAGCCCCTGGAGTCAGGCTCCATAGACCGCTCGGCCATCCTGACGTGGCGTTGTGAAATTTGGACGTTTTAAAATTACACCCCTTTCAGTTATTTTCATAAAAGATATCGTGTCAAAAGTGGGATTCGAACCCACGCCCTAGAACGAGGACCAGAATACACAGATTCACATTGTGAACTAATGAAACTAAGAACCCTTGCGTCTAAGTAATTTGGACGTTTTAAAATTACATCTCTTCTAGTTATTTTCATAAAACGTATCGTGTCAGAAATGGGATTCGAAACCACGCCCTCAAACGAGGACCAGAATACACAGATTCACATCGTGAACGAAGGAAGCTAACCCCTTGAGTCTGGCGCCTTAGACCGCTCGGCCATACTGACGTGGTGTTGTGTAATTTGGACGTTTTAAAATTAAACCTTTTTCAGTTATTTTCATAAATTTTTTCCTGTCAGAAGTGATATTCGAACCCACGCCCTCAAACGAGGACCAGAATACACAGATTCACATCGTGAACCAATGAAACTAAGAACCCTTGCGTCTATGTAATTTGGACGTTTAAAATGACATCTCTTCCAGTTATTTTCATAAAACGTTCGTGTCAGAAGTGGGATTCGAACCCACCCTCAAACGAGGACCAGAATACACAGATTCACATCGTGAAGAAGGAAGCTAAGTCCCTGGAGTCAGGCTCCTTAGACCGCTCGGCCATCCTGACGTGGCGTTGTGAATTTGGACGTTTTAAAATTAATCTCATCCAGTTATTTTCATAAAACGTATCGTGTCAGAAATGGGATTCGAACCCACGCCCTCAAACGAGGACCAGAATACACAGATTCACATCGTGAACCAATGAAACTAAGAACCCTTGCGTCTAAGTAATTTGGACGTTTTAAAATTACATCTCTTCTAGTTATTTTCATAAAACGTATCGTGTCAGAAATGGGATTCGAAACCACGCCCTCAAACGAGGACCAGAATACACAGATTCACATCGTGAACGAAGGAAGCTAACCCTTGAGTCTGGCGCCTTAGACCGCTCGGCCATACTGACGTGGTGTTGTGTAATTTGGACGTTTTAAAATTAAACCTTTTCAGTTATTTTCATAAAATTTTTCCTGTCAGAAGTGATATTCGAACCCACGCCCTCAAACGAGGACCAGAATACACAGATTCACATCGTGAACCAATGAAACTAAGAACCCTTGCGTCTAAGTAATTTGGACGTTTTAAAATTACATCTCTTCTAGTTATTTTCATAAAACGTATCGTGTCAGAAATGGGATTCGAAACCACGCCCTCAAACGAGGACCAGAATACACAGATTCACATCGTGAACGAAGGAAGCTAACCCCTTGAGTCTGGCGCCTTAGACCGCTCGGCCATACTGACGTGGTGTTGTGTAATTTGGACGTTTTAAAATTAAACCTTTTTCAGTTATTTTCATAAATTTTTCCTGTCAGAAGTGATATTCGAACCCACGCCCTCAAACGAGGACCAGAATACACAGATTCACATCGTGAACCAATGAAACTAAGAACCCTTGCGTCTATGTAATTTGGACGTTTTAAAATGACATCTTCCAGTTATTTTCATAAAACGTATCGTGTCAGAAGTGGGATTCGAACCCATGCCCTCAAACGAGGACCAGAATACACAGATTCACATCGTGAATGAAGGAAGCTAAGTCCCTGGAGTCAGGCTCCTTAGACCGCTCGGCCATCCTGACGTGGCGTTGTGAAATTGGACGTTTTAAAATTACATCTCATCCAGTTATTTTCATAAAACGTATCGTGTCAGAATGGGATTCGAACCCACGCCCTCAAACGAGGACCAGAATACACAGATTCACATCGTGAACCAATGAAACTAAGAACCCTTGCGTCTAAGTAATTTGGACGTTTAAAATTACATCTCTTCTAGTTATTTTCATAAAACGTATCGTGTCAGAAATGGGATTCGAAACCACGCCCTCAAACGAGGACCAGAATACACAGATTCACATCGTGAACGAAGGAAGCTAACCCCTTGAGTCTGGCGCCTTAGACCGCTCGGCCATACTGACGTGGTGTTGTGTAATTTGGACGTTTTAAAATTAAACCTTTTTCAGTTATTTTCATAAATTTTTCCTGTCAGAAGTGATATTCGAACCCACGCCCTCAAACGAGGACCAGAATACACAGATTCACATCGTGAACCAATGAAACTAAGAACCCTTGCGTCTAAGTAATTTGGACGTTTTAAAATTACATCTCTTCTAGTTATTTTCATAAAACGTATCGTGTCAGAAATGGGATTCGAAACCATGCCCTCAAACGAGGACCAGAATACACAGATTCACATCGTGAATGAAGGAAGCTAAGTTCCTGGAGTCAGGCTCCTTAGACCGCTCGGCCATCCTGACGTGGCGTTGTGAAATTTGGACGTTTTAAAATTACATCTCATCCAGTTATTTTCATAAAACGTATCGTGTCAGAAGTGGGATTCGAACCCACGCCCTCAAACGAGGACCAGAATACACAGATTCACACGTGAACAATGAAACGATAAGAACCCTTGCGTCTAAGTAAATTGGACGTTTTAAAATTACACCTCTTCTAGTTATTTTCATAAAACGTATCGTGTCAGAAATGGGATTCGAAACCACGCCCTCAAACGAGGACCAGAATACACAGATTCACATCGTGAACGAAGGAAGCTAACCCCTTGAGTCTGGCGCCTTAGACCGCTCGGCCATACTGACGTGGTGTTGTGTAATTTGGACGTTTTAAAATTAAACCTTTTTCAGTTATTTTCATAAATTTTTCCTGTCAGAAGTGATATTCGAACCCACGCCCTCAAACTAGGACCAGAATACACAGATTCACATCGTGAACCAATGAAACTAAGAACCCTTGCGTCTAAGTAATTTGGACGTTTTAAAATTACATCTCTTCTAGTTATTTTCATAAAACGTATCGTGTCAGAATGGGATTCGAAACCACGCCCTCAAACGAGGACCAGAATACACAGATTCACATCGTGAACGAAGGAAGCTAACCCCTTGAGTCTGGCGCCTTAGACCGCTCGGCCATACTGACGTGGTGTTGTGTAATTTGGACGTTTTAAAATTAAACCTTTTCAGTTATTTTCATAAATTTTTCCTGTCAGAAGTGATATTCGAACCCACGCCCTCAAACTAGGACCAGAATACACAGATTCACATCGTGAACCAATGAAACTAAGAACCCTTGCGTCTATGTAATTTGGACGTTTTAAAATGACATCTCTTCCAGTTATTTCATAAAACGTATCGTGTCAGAAGTGGGATTCGAACCCATGCCCTCAAACGAGGACCAGAATACACAGATTCACATCGTGAATGAAGGAAGCTAAGTCCCTGGAGTCAGGCTCCTTAGACCGCTCGGCCATCCTGACGTGGCTTTGTGAAATTTGGACGTTTTAAAATTACATCTCATCCAGTTATTTTCATAAAACGTATCGTGTCAGAAGTGGGATTCGAACCCATGCCCTCAAACGAGGACCAGAATACACAGATTCACATCGTGAATGAAGGAAGCTAAGTCCCTGGAGTCAGGCTCCTTAGACCGCTCGGCCATCCTGACGTGGCGTTGTGAATTTGGACGTTTTAAAATTACATCTCATCCAGTTATTTTCATAAAACGTATCGTGTCAGAAATGGGATTCGAACCCACGCCCTCAAACGAGGACCAGAATACACAGATTCACATCGTGAACCAATGAAACTAAGAACCTTGCGTCTAAGTAATTTGGACGTTTTAAAATTAAACCTCTTCTAGTTATTTTAAAAACGTATCGTGTCAGAAATGGGATTCGAAACCACGCCCTCAAACGAGGACCAGAATACACAGATTCACATCGTGAACGAAGGAAGCTAACCCTTGAGTCTGGCGCCTTAGACCGCTCGGCCATACTGACGTGGTGTTGTGTATTTGGACGTTTTAAAATTAACCTTTTCAGTTATTTTCATAAATTTTTCCTGTCAGAAGTGATATTCGAACCCACGCCCTCAAACGAGGACCAGAATACACAGATTCACATCGTGAACCAATGAAACTAAGAACCCTTGCGTCTATGTAATTTGGACGTTTTAAAATGACATCTCTTCCAGTTATTTCATAAAACGTATCGTGTCAGAAGTGGGATTCGAACCCATGCCCTCAAACGAGGACCAGAATACACAGATTCACATCGTGAATGAAGGAAGCTAAGTCCCTGGAGTCAGGCTCCTTAGACCGCTCGGCCATCCTGACGTGGCGTTGTGAAATTTGGACGTTTTAAATTACATCTCATCCAGTTATTTTCATAAAACGTATCGTGTCAGAAATGGGATTCGAACCCACGCCCTCAAACGAGGACCAGAATACACAGATTCACATCGTGAACCAATGAAACTAAGAACCCTTGCGTCTAAGTAATTTGGACGTTTTAAAATTACATCTCTTCTAGTTATTTTCATAAAACGTATCGTGTCAGAAATGGGATTCGAAACCACGCCCTCAAACGAGGACCAGAATACACAGATTCACATCGTGAACGAAGGAAGCTAACCCCTTGAGTCTGGCGCCTTAGACCGCTCGGCCATACTGACGTGGTGTTGTGTAATTTGGACGTTTTAAAATTAAACCTTTTTCAGTTATTTTCATAAATTTTTTCCTGTCAGAAGTGATATTCGAACCCACGCGCTCAAACGAGGACCAGAATACACAGATTCACATCGTGAACCAATGAAACTAAGAACCCTTGCGTCTATGTAATTTGGACGTTTTAAAATGACATCTCTTCCAGTTATTTTCATAAAACGTATCGTGTCAGAAGTGGGATTCGAACCCATGCCCTCAAACGAGGACCAGAATACACAGATTCACACGTGAAGGAAGCTAAGCCTGGAGTCAGGCTCCTTAGACCGCTCGGCCATCCTGACGTGGCGTTGTGAAATTTGGACGTTTTAAAATTACATCTCATCCAGTGATTTTCAAACGTATCGTGTCAGAAATGGGATTCGAACCCACGCCCTCAAACGAGGACCAGAATACACAGATTCACAACGTGTACCAATGAAACTAAGAATCCTTGCGTCTAAGTAAATTGGACGTTTTAAAATTACACCTCTTCTAGTTATTTTCATAAAACGTATCGTGTCAGAAATGGGATTCGAAACCACGCCCTCAAACGAGGACCAGAATACACAGATTCACATCGTGAACGAAGGAAGCTAACCCCTTGAGTCTGGCGCCTTAGACCGCTCGGCCATACTGACGTGGGTTGTGTAATTTGGACGTTTTAAAATTAAACCTTTTCAGTTATTTTCATAAATTTTTTCCTGTCAGAAGTGATATTCGAACCACGCCCTCAAACTAGGACCAGAATACACAGATTCACATCGTGAACCAATGAAACTAAGAACCCTTGCGTCTAAGTAATTTGGACGTTTTAAAATTACATCTCTTCTAGTTATTTTCATAAAACGTATCGTGTCAGAAATGGGATTCGAAACCACGCCCTCAAACGAGGACCAGAATACACAGATTCACATCGTGAACGAAGGAAGCTAACCCCTGAGTCTGGCGCCTTAGACCGCTCGGCCATACTGACGTGGTGTTGTGTAATTTGGACGTTTTAAAATAAAACTTTTTCAGTTATTTTCATAAATTTTTTCCTGTCAGAAGTGATATTCGAACCCACGCCCTCAAACGAGGACCAGAATACACAGATTCACATCGTGAACCAATGAAACTAAGAACCCTTGCGTCTATGTAATTGGACGTTTTAAAATGACATCTCTTCCAGTTATTTTCATAAAACGTATCGTGTCAGAAAGGGATTCGAACCCATGCCCTCAAACGAGGACCAGAATACACAGATTCACATCGTGAATGAAGGAAGCTAACCCTGGAGTCAGGCTCCTTAGACCGCTCGGCCATCCTGACGTGGTTTGTGAAATTTGGACGTTTAAAATTACATCTCATTCAGTTATTTTCAAAACGTATCGTGTCAGAAGTGGGATTCGAACCCATGCCCTCAAACGAGGACCAGAATACACAGATTCACATCGTGAA